>JAAAKG020186804.1:0-25191 GCA_010014905.2 Druon quercuslanigerum | reverse complement strand
ATTTTTCATTCAAAAAATACAAAACGTAAATAGAAAATAGTTGCACTTTCAACAAAATAGCGAAATGTTAAAGTTTATATTTCAAATTAAAAAGTTTAATTTTTTCCAACTAGATGTATTTTGAAGCCAAGAAGATGAATATTAATATAGGAATTTTCAGCAAAACATATAAATTTTCAAGAACAATATTTCAGTTGTCAAGAATTAAGAGATAAATTTTCAAAAAAAAAAAGAGAGTTAACTTTTAAGTAAAAAACCTAAATTTTACACAACAAGAAACGAGTTTCCAACAAAATAGTTAAAATTTTAACATGAGCTTTATCTAATTGTCAGAAAATAAATAAAAAAAATTTGATCTAAGTTGTTAAACTTTCAAGACAAACGCCGATTATTATGTAAATCAGTTAAATTTTCGAATTTTCGAATTTTCCACACAAAAAAAAGTTTAGAGTAAAATAGCTACATTTTAAACTAAGCGGATTATTTTTTAACTAAAGTAAAGAAAACTCAACCCAAAAAAACGAATTTTTATTTAATAAACATTTTTTAGATAAGAAATTTAAAAAGTTCATCTAAATTATTGATCTTTTAAGCAAAAGGACGAACTTTCTGCGCAGCAGATAAATTTTAAACCTGAAGATATTAACCCTCAACCAAAACAAGATAAATTTTTAACCAAAAATGGGACCTTTTAGTTTCAATTAAAAATTTAATTTTAATAAAAAAAGAAACGATTTTTGAACAGAATAGTTAATTTTTCAACTGAAAATATTATGTTTTAACAAAAAAATAAATTCTTAAGAAAAAGCTTCAACTTTTAAACTAGAAGTTAAAACTTCAATTATAGAAGTTTAATTTTCATGAAAATAATGATTCAACTTTTACTTAAAGACATTGATTTTCAACTAAAATGATGAATATATGACAAAAAGCCTATTTTGCCACAAAGTAATTTTTTCATATTTCAAACAAAAAAATATTTTAATATAAAATAAAAAATAGTTTTCTTTTACAAAAAAGACGATTTTTAACAAATTAGTTGAATTATGCACCAAAGAAGATTAATTTTGAACTAAACAGTAGCATTTCCATTTAAAAAGAATACAGTTTATACAAAACACGTAAATTTTTTAATCATAAAGACGAATTTTCTAGAACGGTAGTAATCAAATGCAAAAAACAGAAATAGCAATGCAAGACAAATTACTGACAAGAATATTTTATCAGCTTAGCTGTGAAAATTAATTAAATTTTTTTTATTTTTCCTTGATATTGATAGTATAATATAATACACATGTACTCATGATAATATTCCTAATCAAGTAACGTTTTTTAAAAGAGAATCTTATACAAGTAAATTAAAACCGATTAAAATAAAAATTTAATAATTAAAATTATGTTATTCTCGACCATAACTTAAAGGGCCTCATATAGAAAATATCTGACTTTTCCTGATTTCTGAGCTTTTCCTGACATACGACTAGCCAGTTTGTAATAATTAATTATTATAATCTGTAATTTATTGTCACAAAAACTGACACCCCCTCGATTAGTTTAAACCTGAAGATAAACTGAGCTTTTCTTCCGGAATTATTGCTATTACATGTGCAACTTTTAAAATCTGTGCATTTATTTAGAAAAAGTAAATATTAAGTACCTTTGACAATTGGTGTGAGTTAAGAAACAATGGTGGTAAAGTAATGGAGAGAACGTTAGAAGTAACGTTGGAAGTTAGAAATTAGTACTGTTGTCGGACGTTTAAAAGATAAAAGCAAACTTTTCCCATTAATAGTGGGATGGAGTGCAGCTCGAATATGGTGCAACCCCAACGTTATCCGAGTAGCTGACGAGGCCCTTCACGGCAACTCTATAATTATTTAAAAACTTTGAAACCGGTCTCTGTGAGGAAATCCATCCCTAGATCGTATCACTAGTCAATATACCGACAAAATCGTAAAGAGTCACTCGAATTGCTCGTAATAGTGCGCTACTCCTGGTTCAACCGTTTCCGGTTATTTTTGGCAATTTTCGACCATTCATGTGACCTAGCTGCACTAACCAAACCTGCGTTCAAAACGGAAAATAATATGCTGAACGTAAAAGCGAACATGGGAGACATTCACTGGCGTTCATCCGGCAGTTATTGCAAAATCAATTCCTGAATGCGAGTATCATTCTGAAGTAGAGTCTTGTTTGAAGTCGATCTTCTTTCTCTTTTACATTTTTTTTAGTATGGTTTTCTAAAAAATAATAAATATCAATATGTTTTTTTATTATGTGAGTCTTTTTTAATATTTTTGAATTTCTCATAATATATCGAGTCGAAAGTAATAATAAGGATTGATTTTAAAGTTATTAATTAGTGAGTAATTATACATTAATGATGAACTAAGCAGAAGCACGCGTTAGATGGCTGTATACAGGAATTAATAAAAAATAAATAAATATTAAAAAATATCTTTTTTCAAACAAGATATTAATCTTAGAAAATATATTTTTCTTTAGAATAAGCATTGTATTATTTTAACTTCCTTCGAGTAATTTGAATACTGTAGAATCTAAACGAATTTTTGAAATCCAAATCAATTCTTAGAATTTTGCTCCATTGAATTCTTTTGAACTTATTTTAATTCTGTTAAAACCTTTGCAATACAACATACATAATTTTAAATTCGCCCAAGTCTTTTGCTTTCTCTTAATTCTACGCTATTCTCTGCATTTTTCTGACTTTTTTAAATTGTTCTCTACTGTTTGTACTATATTAAATTATTGAGTCTATTTTAAATTCTCTAGATTCCTTTCAATTTTGTGAATTCTTCTTTTGCTCTTTGTGATTTTTTCTGGATTTTCTATTAACTTTTAAATTCTCTGAAATATCCTGGTTTCTATGAATTATTTTGTATTCTCTTAATTTTTTTCAATTATCAAAATTCTATGGCACTCTGGGAATTCTTCTAAATCCTCTGAATTCTTCCAAAATCTCCAATTTTTTATGAATTATTTGAATTCTTCTGAATTGTAGAACTTTTGAGTTCTACGCATTTTTGTAAATTCTCTACAACATTCAGAATTCTTCGTATTCTTTTGTTTAATTTGTTAATTATCTTAATTCTTTTGAATTCTGTAAATTTGTTTGTACACTGTGAGTTCTTAAAAATATTCAAAAGATATCAAGGAGTTCGGAACTAACTCGAATAGTATTCTCATTATTTCAAAATAATCTAAAAATATTTTTTAAAAATTCAGTGATGTCGCGAGAGTTCAACAAATTAAAAACAGTTTAAATAGTTCAGAAAATTTCAAAGCAATCCAGAGAATTCAAAAAAATTCACAGAATTAAGAAGAATTCAAACAATTTATAGAATGTAGAATAATTCACAGATTTTAAACAAATTAAAAAAATTCAAAAGAATTAAGAGAATAAAAGAGAATTTAAAAGATTTCAGACAATTTATAGGCATTCAGAGAAATAAGAGAAATTTAGAAAATTCAGAAGAATTCCTAGAATTATTTTCACTTCATCGTCCGCTAACTTGACTTCGTTGAATGCTGAGGGGCAAAATTGTACCAAATGCATTGGACAAAACATTTTTTTTGTGTTATCTCCGTAATGAATAATAATTAGTATCATTTTATAATGTCATTAAGCAGTTCTTAACAAATAAAGACTGTTTTTCACATACATGGTAATTGAAGTAAAAATACCTGGTTGTAAAGTTTTCAAGACAATTAAAAAAATTTATAATAGTATTAAGTGGTCTCATGAGATTAAAATATTCACAACTGTTTAAAGAGTTCTGAAAATTCCAATGAATATAAATAGATAGAATACAAAAGAATTTGCATAATTCAAAATATTGTAAGGATGTCAAGAGATTAAAAAAATTTCTGTAGAATTCGTTTAAATTCTACAAAATTCAAAATGTCGGCAAAAAGTTAAAATAATTCAACGTGCATTATAATTATTTCAAGGTAATTGAAAGACATATTGAACAATTCGGTGATATCGTGGAGACTGGAAACAATTTTAAAGCAATTCCGAGAATTAAAAAAGAAGTTAAAAATTCATAAGAATACAGAGAATTCAAAAGAGATCAGAGAAATTAAAACAAATTCAAAGATGCACAATTCTAAGAATTCATTTGCATTCGAAGAATTGTTTTTAAATCTTAAGAATTCTTTTGAATTCTACAGATTGAATTGAGTGATTGAATTAATTGAATTCTAGCATCTAATTGGTTATTCCCTTATGGTTAATTATTTATTAATTATTAAGTGCACAACAAATCTTTTTTTTTTATTTTTGACTTTATTTTTGATGATATATTCAAAAAAATTACAGTATACATTAAGTTCCGGTAGACCCTGTCTACGGATGATCCCAGGCCTTAAACTTTTCTCCAAATTGATTAATTCTGTAGTTTGCACATATTGAAAACAAATTATTGTATTTTAGGGGTTTGAGGTCTAAAGACTATAGGGATATGGTGGGCATGAGGCAATTACTGATACGGCATGCCAGTCTAATACGGAAAGTTAAAAAATTGATAAAATAAATTGGCAGAATATACATTGTAAAGATGTAGCGTCTTTTCTTTTAACCGATATTTTATATTCTCGCATTTTAACTGATGATAGGAGGAATATGCGTGTGTTGAAAATGAAAAAAGGACCAAGCTGTGAGAGGATGAAGAAAAAAGTTTGCATGTGGATGCTAGAGAAAGAAACCTTGTATCTGGAAGGTAGATGGTAAAAACTCGTATCTCTAGAGTGGAAGGAAAAATGTTGTATTCAGGTCACTCATAGGTGTTCTTTATGCTTTTCTCATAACTTTTACAATTAGAAGTGTTTAAATATATTTTTAAATAATTGAAGTTACATTAAATTATCAAAAAAATTTTAATCAACGCCTCTAAATGTGGGAAAGAAACCTAGGTATAGTCAAGATTGCGTTTTAAAGTTTAGGCAAAATGCTATAATTTAGGAGGGCTGGTGTTCCAAGACCATGTTATAGCTATGGCTATAGATATTTGCCTGAAGGGCGGGGACAAAGGTACAGTGATCATAGAGCGTTGCGAACATATTGTGGGAGGGCTGGCGATAATTGTGGGTAGAAAGACACTTGTGTAAAAGTAGAGATTTAAGTAATAATGCAGCCTAATCTTGGGTAATATTGTAGCATATGGTGGAAATGTAGCACATAGGGTAATGTGGCACATTGGGTAATTCTGGTCTCAGGCCTATGATTTCTGAGACGGTAGAAAGACCGGTCTAGAGATAATATGTACAATGACATTTGCCTAAGGTGTAGTTACCTAATTTGTAATAATGTTACGGTTGTTAGCAATTAGTTCAGAGTGGCGGTTGTTTTCTGTTGTCCGCTAAGATGGCATCGGTGCGGTGGGTGCGATAAGTACATTGTACTTATTAGACTTTATAATGTAGAGTACCCAAGCGCCTTATGTATGTTAATGTGTTAAGCCTGATGTGAGCGAGCGACTTTAGTACTCGAGCAGTGCATTGTGGCCGGAATTTGCATGGTGCAATGAGCATTATGCAACCACTGCATATGATAAGTTATTTAGCTGGCACTCGTAACCGCTACCGGGTTCTTTCGTTACCGATTATTATTATACTCGCTGATGCTGCCCTCGTCTTGCTTCCGAGGATTCCGAACAACATGTACCCGGCTATGATGATTACAATACACCTACACACGTTACACGAATGCTGTTAAAATCCTCTAGAAAATGAGTCCATTTAGCCACTAACACCGTCACACAATGAAACCGAATGTCCTGCCAATAGTTCCTAGCAAACTAAAAATTACCAAGTCCCTTTAATACTTAAAATCAATTGAGTATAAATTATTTAAATAATTAAATTGAATATTTAAAGGGTCTCGGGCTATAAGGTGATAAGAGCCAAATTCAGAAAACGTGTTTAATTAGCTTAAGCTAATTGTTTTGATCTAGTACATGTCTCTGTACAAGATTACGACCCAATTACGCGGTAAAGTTAAACAGATTTTTTATCTCCTTAAACGTTTGGGGTTTAAAACCTACGATCTTATATCCTGAAAGATTTCAATAATGTTTAAATGGAACAGACAATTTGTATTATTTCGAAAATATATTTCTTTAAGCTCTTTTTTATATGGTGTAAATTAAAAGAAATTTTTGATCATTTGACTCTTTCGCAAAATTATAAATATTTTTAAAAAAAGCTATCATATCTTTTTACTTTGAGTAATTAAATTAAATATTTTTAAATATAAAGCATTAAAGATTAGAAAATATTAAAATTAAAAATAAGAATTCCAGGTAGAACGTAGAGAAGTTTAATTGTGTTTTAAAAGCCGAAAAAAGTGTAAGCATTATGAAGCAAATCATTGTAAAGACAAGCGTTTGACTACAATAGATTCAAAACTAATTTTTAAAATTGATTAACCCTTGCTACGCACATATAAAATTGTTTTAACAAGTTAAAGTTAAAAAATTGTGCAGTAAATTAAAGCCTGAAAAATTAAAAATTTTGAGTTTAAGTAAAAAATAATACAAAATTCAATAAGGTAACATTTAAAATACAGTGCTTTTAAAACTGTAGAAATTGAAGCAGTAGCAATCGCCATTCAAAGTTGGAAATTTCAAATATGGTGGTTCAATATTTTAATATTTAAAATTAATAGCCTTTATAATTTCACTACGTTTCCAATTAATTTTAGCCTTTTAAAATTAGAGAATTTGAAACTCATAAGCTTTTGAAATTAATTTTAAAATTTAAACCAAAAGTGGGAACCACTCACAAGTAAGGGATTCAATTTTATTTTTCAAATTTAAAATTAACAAGTACAGTCGAAAAGGAAAAAGATGTCTGAAAACAAAATTACATACAAGTCAGTGAAATAAAAAAATTATCGTTTTGAATCATACAAACGCTTAAGATTTACAAATTAAGAGCATTATTAAGGCACAATTAGTTGAACCTACAATATTCAATAGTTTAAACTCTTAAAGGTTACAAAATTTAACTTTAATTTACAAAGTGTTCAAATTTACATGATTAAATATTCAAGATGCCAAAAGTTGTACAATCAAAAATTACCGTCCTGTATATATGGAAGAACAAAAACAATCTCATTCGATAATGCGTCATTTCATATTGCTTGAGGAAAAATCTTACTCTGAATAATTTATTGTACATCTTGTATCTACTAAAATCTTTATTGTTATTTTTCAAAATGTTTCAAACAGATTTTACATTTAAATTAAAAATAAGGGAAAAATGTTACTTAGAATAAAAATATTTTTCAACTTTGACAAAAGGTAAAATGTAGTTGTTCGATGCAACATAGAATGAAATTCAGGTAAGTACGCAAAAAGAGTCAGGTTACGGTTACTCAGTATAAAGGATCAAGTTTAGGTTTCTCCGTATTTGATATCAAGTCCATTTTCATATGTTTTTACTAGAAGGTTTTTACAAGCAGATCATTCTGCATCATTGAACAAAGTATTTTTAAATTCTAATACTTTTTTTAAAATAAATAAAAGTAAAATTAATCACTCCATATACGGTACGAATTAGTAATATAACAAAAAAATTGGAAGTCAAGAAAATGCTGAGATCACTTAGTGTTGAAAAATATGCCTGAATAGAAAAATTAATTCCTTTCTCGGAAAAAAAACTTAAAATACCTAATATTTAAAATTTTTAATTTCACACTTGCTTGAAATAAGAAGAAACGTTCTCTCAATCAAATCTGACAATCCGTTACATACGAGTACATAAGAATAAAATTCCACTGAAGTAAGAACTGGCCATCGATAAGATCGGAGATTGGAAAATAAAATCTTTGTTTCTTCTTTTTAGATGAGTTTCGCTGCTCTGATATAAACCCAGCAATGCGGAATGATGGAAGGGTAGCAACAGATAGAAACATGACAGAAAGTGTATTTTTTGTGGAAAGAGGTATTATCCGGGATCTAAAGTACGAAAAGGGAGTTAAACTTTACACACAAAAAAACGAAGATTAACCTTTTGTCTAGTGGTCCGCTATGGCGTTCTTTTGTCCGAGTTGAGCACTCTGTTGCGACACCCAGTTTTTGTCCAGGTTGTCCCGTTTCTCTCTTTCTGTTCCAGTCTGCATCCCGACAAACCCCTTTTACCACCACAACTAACCGTGGCCAATAGGCTCGCGCCCAGCGTGCTACAGAGTTAAATCCTCCATTTCTGTGATGTTACCAACTTGAAATATTCTAACTGGGTACCGCGAAACACGACCAGTCTGCATACCCAAGCCCAGGTATCGTACGAGAGAGCAAATCCACATCGTAAAGAACTTTTGGATTTCAATTCGTTCACAAAATTTCCAACGCCATTTAGTTAATTCTATAGATGAAGTTTGGGAGAGCTGGACAAAATTTTAATTGAATTGGCTGTTCAACAAAATATTAGAAAAGTCATTTTAGTTCAGAAGGTGAATATTTTAGGAAGGTTTCTGCTTCTGTTAAACTGATAAAATAAAATTTTGTAAATCTCTTTAATTTTCGGAATTATGGACATCATGAGTAACTTAATAGAATATGTATTATCATCAGAGGTATTTACCATCGATAAGTGTACATATCATTCCATAATCTGTGGGAACAGAAATCAATACATTCAATTCAGTAAAATGTTCAAATAATAGAAAATACAAAACATCACTACTACGGAAAACGATGGAAAACTAATTTAAAAAATTCTTTTAATTAAATTATTTTTGAATGAAGATCTATTCACTTCTCTCTAATAGCTTCATTGAAAAAGCACATGACCGGAAATCGGAAATCCTATGGTTCGATTCCCAGTAGAGCCAAGTGAGTAGATTTTTTTTCAAAAAAAATTAATTAAAAATTGTTTTTAAGTTTATTTTCTATGTATTCTGCAAAAACGTTATGTATTTTCTGTTGTTTAAGAAGTTATCTGTGTCAATAATATTTATTAATATTTTCACGGATTGTGGAATGATATATGTACTGATCAATGGTAACTACGTCTTATGATAATAGAGATTTCCTGGAAATCTCAAAGATTTCAAGAATTTTCTCATAACTTTCGATGACTTTAATGATACAGAAATTTTCTATGGATTTAAAGAGATTTAAAAAATTTAAGGTATTTATCAAGATTCCAAGAATTTTATAACATTATTTGAAGAAATTTAAAGAAATCTTAATAAATTTAAAGATAACTTTTAAAATTTTAAGGGAATTTTATAGATTTCATGCGATTTTAACAAGTTTCAAATGATTTAAAAGATTAAAAAGTTTGTTGAAAAAATTTAAAAATATACTAAATCTTTAAAGTGATGATACGGAATTTTAAAATATTATTAAGAATTTCACAATATTTGAAGGATTTGTATGGTATTTACATAATTTCAAGAGATTTCAAGGCAACTTACAATATCTAAGAGTTTGATAGAAAATCAAGTGAAATGAAAATATTCTATTAGATTATAAGGAGTTTCTACAGATTTTAGGGACTTACCAAAAGTTGGAGATTTTTTTTTAAATTTCACAAGATGGCAATAAAGTTTAAGAATTTCTAATAGTTCTTGGTGAATCTTGAATGATTTTAAACATTTAAAAAAAGCATTGCTTAAGAATATTTTTAAAGCTATCGGTAGATTTCTAAAGTCTTTGCACTTTCTTTTATAAGATCTTATGCGATTTTAGTGAATTTTAAAGGTTTAATTATTTTGGAAAACAATTTAAATGACAATCGCCGATTGAAGAAAAAATTTTATTTTAATTTACTGGATTTATGTTACTATAAGGATTTCACAAGTTTTAATAGATTTTATGAATTTCAAATTATTTATAAGAATTTTAAAATTTTTAGTATATTTTAAAACATTTAAGGAAGTTAACGAGATTTCGAAATTTTTAAGGGTCTTTAAAGAATTTCTTAGAATTTTAGGTAATCGCCTACTAATTCTACTTTGATACCCTCTAATCCAAATCACTTTATTTACTTCCCCACCTATACTTCCCATACTTCCCCACCCTGTCCCCACTACTCCTCCAATCCATTCCTTCTCATTTTGTCACTTCCTCTCCATACCTAACCATTTTCCTTTTTGTCCTCATGATCACGAATTTCGCTTTCTCACTGAACTTTCCTAACTTCCCCTTTTTTCCCTCAATGATCCACACTTTTTCACCCCTGCACTACTTCGGCCCACTTCCCCTTCTACCAATACCCCTTAATTCTCGTCAACTGCACGGTTTCCCCTCCCTATAGTTTCCATCAATTGGCCGTGCGTTTATCGTTCTTTTCTTCCTGAGAGGGGGAGAGGGGAGGGGGAGTAAGATTGAGGAAAGTATGCAAGGGGGAATCAGCGAGGTTTAGTATAGGATAAAAGGAGAAATTAGGGAAAGTAATAAAATTGAGAAAAGTAAGGGAATGTAGGGGAGGTATGGTAAACGAATGGAAATAGTGCAGTTAAGGAGAATAAAGAAGAAATAGTAGAAGGAGGAGTGCGAGAAAGTAGCATAGGGGAGAAGAAGTGTGGAGATGTGGAGGAAAGAAGGGGAAGTTGGGAAAGTACAATAAGGAGCAAAATTAGTGATCATAAGGAGAACAAAGCTAATAGGTAGAGAGGGAAAGATAAGGAACGAGAAGAAAGGGAATGGAGGAGTAGTGAGTACATGACAGTGAAGTAGTGGAAGTATGGGGTAGGAAGTTATTTAAGTGATGAGCAGTAAAGGCGATTACAGAAGGAGAAGTAGGAGGTGGGTATAAGGGATAAGAAAGGAAAATGGTGAGCAAGTAATGACAACTAGGTTATTTAGATTAGAACAAAGAAAATTAAGGAGTGAGAGATTATATTTAACATTGTAATAGGCTACAAATCCCTTTTTTGTCGGCGCTAAGAGTCTACTTTAACTTCAATAAACTGTCTCCTGTGTAGGAAAAATGGATTACCTGATCTGGATCCATTTTGACGTTTCAAAAATTAAATTTCTTCGTAGGGTGAAAAATATATTCCAGCGATAGTGAAAAATAGATTATAGGAGATATTTCTTGTAGCTCTGGAAAATACCAAGAGATAGTTCCTAATGAAATTAAATGAGGGTAGGAATAAAGAAAGACGGAATAATCTAAGGGAGATAGAGTGGTTCCTCAGTATTTCTTTTTGTAACGTCACATGGAAATGCAATTGCCTCTAACTAAATTAGGAGCTGGAGCAAGATCTGGAGAGTGTAAAGCGCACAGTTGGTCTGACCTCAAGGTGAAGCATTTCACTGCTACTTAGCGTTCAATACCTTCCACTTAGTACTGACCCGCGTCTGCCTTTGCTGCTCTCCTCTTCCGACAACGTTGCGCTCGACTTCGTATATTAGTCCTTTTGAAAGTAATCCTCTTTTTGTATTGTAAGCTTTAATACATTTCTCTTCTTGTTTCAAAAATTTTAAAAATATATAATTATTATTTATAAGGAATGGGGATTTACATGCCAAAGGCAAAATTCAAGTTATTTATTTTGCTCATTTTTTGTTATTGTAGCAAAAAGTGTTCGAAAAAGTTGCACCACAGGGTTTTGTAGAATTAAAATTTTTTTCAATTATAGTAAAAATTAAAAATAAATGATGCCTTTTTATAAGGATTTTTATCTCTGTATCTATTGGTATTTACAAAAATGTCCTGATACATATTATAAACTTAGTGTGAAAGGAAAATAAGTAAAGACTTCAACATTTTATTTTAGTTTTTTGTATATTAAAATCAATTTGATGAAAAAAACTTCAACGGTAAGTAAAATCTCGAAGGATTTAATCATACAAAAAACTGTACTTTTAAGAATGATTACTGTTTTTAGAACTAATAAGAAGCTTTAACATATTGTAGAGCCAATTATTTCTTTAACAAAACCCTAGACTTTAAATATTAAAATAAAAAAATATCTTATTTAACTTTAGTTCGCATTCAAACATTAAATTGTTTTGTAGTGCACATTCATGTATAAGTAACATTTGTCTTCCTTTGACATTGCGTAAAATAATTGGAACGACAATTACAGTGTTTGAGAATTGGTAGTTATTTTACTACCTACCGACGAGTACATGTACCAGGAATTTTTTCTTTAATGCATAATAATAATAAAATTAACAGAAAATAGAGGATTTAGCTAATTCTGATAAGGAAAAATTGAGCAATCCACAAACAAAAAAATTAAAAATTTCAGTGCTGGAACTTTACAAAAAGTGTCAATATCATTATAGATAAATATTTAATCATATAAGTAGACCAATAATATTTACAATATTCAGCTTATAATAATTAAATCATAGGCTTCTTTTTTCCAGTTTTTGCAAACATCAGTGGAGCTTTTTTGTCAAATTCATAAGAAAAAATGAATATTAGGTTTGAACTATACTCTAGATCTATAACATCCTTAAATTTAAAAGCACAACAATTTTTATGTTAATTTAAACGTGTTTTTTGCACAGAAACTTTTATCAGGATTGCTACAAAATCCTAATTTGGAAATCATTTTACTTTTCCCTGACAATATCGTAATTTTTTCTGGCCGTTACAAATTTATTTTTTGGATATAAAAACAACGTTACATCTAGGAGACCAACAATGCTAATGCAAAAAATCATTTTTATGTCAAATTTATTTCTAACACTCGTAGTGACAGCAGCCAAAGATTTAAAAAACGCGAATTTTCTACTAAGAAAGATTCTTCGGTCAATAAAGATTTTGTTTCAAATAAAGAAGATACAAATATCGAGCAAGGATAACATTTTTACTGTTTAAATGTGACAAAAATAATCTTTAGCTAGCAAATCAAATTTTTCACCAAATCTTTTAATTTTTTGAGCATTATATTAAACAAACTAAATGCAGTTTTCACCTAATAACAGTGAAATTTTCCGTACGAAAATTAATTCTCAGCTAAATGAAATAATTTTTTAACAAAATAGTTCAATTTTCAACCCAAGAAATTAATTTTTGAACAAGAAGGCTAAATTTCTATCAAAAAATATAAGTTTTTGACATGAAATGATATAACTATATTTTTACTAAGAAATACGAATATCTAACTAAAATTATGAATATCCAACAGAAAAAAAGAACTTTTAACGAAGCAGTTAATGTTTAATCTAAAAAAGATTAATTTTCTACCAAAAAAGACAAAATTGGAACAAAATACATGCATTTTCTACTCAAAAGGATGAATTTTCAACTTCAAATAGACTACGTAGTTTAATTTTCAACAAAAATAACATAATTTCCAATTAAATACGCAAATTTTTAGAAAAACGGAAGAATTTTCAACAATAGAGATAACTGAGCATGGAATAACTCAATCTTCAGATAAAAAAATTCATTTTAATACAAATAATTTTTAAAAAATATCTAACTTTCTAAAAAAAAGGGGGGAAGTTCAACTAGAGTGATGATTTGTAAACCAAAACAATAAATTTTTAATAAGATTGTATCTACCTCAAAGAAACCAGGTTCATTTTCAACCAAACATTAGTTATTTTCAACAACAAAAAAAGCAATTTCTCCAAACTAGAAGATTCCTTAATACAAAAAGACGATTTTTCAATCAAAAAGAATGACTAGTTAACAAAATTATTGAATTTGTAACAAAATAATAAAAATAAAGTTCAACTGGAGTTTATCGAAAGTCCTCTGACTTTCTGCAATTCCCTGACCTGTAGTAACCCTGTCTTATCTTTCTCGGACCTGACCATATTACGTAGACCTTTGCAACAAATTAAATTGCATTTGTACAAGTGCATCGAGCATGTATTGATTCCTATCGAAAAAGTTGCCCTCTGGTCACCTCTCGTGACAAAATCGCGGCAAAAAAGAATAAAAAATGAAGATTCTTCCGCGAGAAAGTGGTGAAATACTGCAGAGAAAATCGAACGGTCTTCATAAATTCTGAACGTAAATCAGTCTTTATGGAGTTCCCTCTGGGCCGCAGAGGCTATTTGGAGTATAGTTTGTACATAAACGTGTAGGCGTGTGAATATAGCATAATAATGGAAATCCCTTGGCGAACACTTTCTACACATTTGCCCTCTATTTCGTCCTAACACAAGAACGGAACAACTTTGAGTTAACCGAGAAGAACTCGTTATAGCATCGGTGCAAACGGTTATTGACCTTCTGTCGATATTAAGCGCTTATTCTATTGCTCCTTTTATTCCTTGCTTCTGCCTCTATTCGTTGAAACAAATATATTTCTAAATTATTCGATATTATCAAATTAGTATTGATTATTAAAATATATTTCAGATCTTCGAATTTATTAGATACATTTTTTACTTTCTTCTTATCCATACTTTTTATTCTAGAAAAGTCAGAATATCACAGCAAAAGAATTGATTTTGAATCCACATAATATACTTAGGAATATGGATGATAAAATATTTTTTGATTTAATAAGATGTGTCTTTTTTCCAGAACGTCTGCTAGATTGAAGGAACTTGATTTTTATCATTCAAGTAGATTTTCTTGAGATGCGAACAATTTTCTTGATTCATTGCTAATTTTATTTTCAGCACAGGAATCGCAATGCAAAATCAGCTTAAAAAGAAAGAAAATAGGGAAAAGAATAAACATATATTTTTAAAGAAGAAAAGAAGAAATGTTCTTTTTACACAAATTTCTATAGTTTTTATAAAAGTTTAAATAGTTTTTATGATTTCTCCTATTCAAAATATTATTTATTCACTTAAAACTTTGCATTCATACGTGTATACAACCATATACCAAATTGTGTCTATACCTACTTGAATTTTGTTTTCAAATGACAAAATATAATAAAATCGAATTTAGTTATAAAAATAAATAAATAACATTTCGAACTAAAACAAAACAATAATATTCCACTACTTAAGGCAGCATATGTTAGTTTTGAATAGAAATATTTTATAGGTATGTAAAACGAAAAACTATAAATTTTATAAATAAAAAAAAACTTCAAATAACTTAAAGTTGCCATATTTTTTCTTCTTAAATGTTAAAAAAGGTTTAGAATTAGTGGAAAAAGACAGTGGTTGATTAACTTTTATAAACTTGCAATTAGATATGCAGTCGTTTACAATTGTTCTTCTATTCCGTTTCCTTCCTCACTTTTTTCTGATATATTTAACTTTATTATGCACCCAACTCTCGCTTTCAGTCTAGTGTAGGGGGTTTCCTTCAAATGGCCTTGAACTGATTTTGGAGGGATAGAAACGTAAACAGTGACGGCCCCACTCAGCTGAGAATTTGCGTGAGCCAGCAGTTCTACGAAGGCCGAGAACGGGGTGACTGAAAGCGAGAGTTTAGTGTACTTTAATTAATTTTTAAGTTAAAGAAATAATTAATTATTCCACAAAAATAAAACAAATGTTGTTTAGTTTTTTACGTTTATTTAATTAACAAATTCACTGGTTTTTCTCCTTAAGCCATAATATTTTTTTTGTATTTCTACCGATCTTGTTTTGTATAATTATTTTCAGTAAGAAAATCTGAAGGGTACTGAATATTTTCCTCTTGCGTAGCATTTCAGTATTTCTGCAACACACTTCATCTTTCGCAAGCCCCTTCAAAAAAATTATCAGCTTAACATTTATCGTCCCTTTTTTTATATACTTTCAATAAACTTTGGGGTGTTTCCAATCTCGTAAAAAGGAACGAAATATCTTTGGAGCGTAATGTGAAAAAAGTTGGAGCGATATTGAAATTTAAAACGCGAATTTGAAATTGTAAATATTATAGTAGCTCACTGAATTTCGTAAAAACGATAAAATCGATGAACCATGCCATGGATACCAGAAGACATGAAATATCTGCTTACTTTCTTCGAACAAAGATTATATTTTGACAGAGACGTCTAGTTTTTGTAAATTATCTGTGATTGAAATCAAAAAATTTAACTTCTATTTAGATGGTTTCTTCTATGATGCCTTAAATTTACAATTATTTAGTGTTCAATTTTATAAACATAAATATAATAAGAAATATAATCATAAACACAAACATTTTTCAATTTAAAGTGATTCGGTTTTTTTTTAACTTCAACGGATAATCGGTCTAATTTAATACATGGCATTGAAAAATCGAAATAAAACAAAATTTTTATTTTTCTCTTGCGAAATTATTTTTCTTTTAGGTGGTTTAAAATATTTAATATTTTTCAACATTCTTAACTGAAAATGATTCAATTTCCAATTACTAGGTTTTTGTGGGTTTGAATGTATTCTAGAGAAATTTAATTCAAAAATTCTACTATTTCAAGAAATGGCAAAAATACAATTTTTTACATTTAAAATTGAAACAAAATAATTTAAGTTATTTTTGACTAGGATTATTAAGTTTTCAACTGACCAAAATTGAAAAAAACAAATTCGAATATTAAATTATATAATAATAATAATTATTATTATTATTATTAATAATTATTAATAATAATAATAGGAAATAGAAGAGTTACTCAAATTATAAAATAAATTACGAAGAAAGTAGTTCAATATTTAACCAATACTGAATTTTGTTGAAACATGAATTTTAAGCTTATAAAGATGAATTTTCAACAAAAAATTATAAAGACACGAATTTTGAACCAAAAAGTTAACCTCTAGGATTAATTTTCGAACAAAAAAGTCAATTTAAAAAAATGCATGAATCATTAAACAAATGATTGCATTTTCTGCTTAAAAAAATAAATTATAAATAAAAAATGAAATATTTAAATTTTCTCACAAAACAATTTATTTTTCATTGAATAAAAAGGATTATCAACAAAAAATTAATTTTTGCAAAGTAGTTCAATTTTCAATGAAATAGTTAAGTTTCTGTCAAATTGTTGAATCTTCGAGTTAAGAATACGAATTTTATACAAAACAGTTGAATTTTGAATTCAAAAATGTTAATTTTAGACAAATTTAATTTAATAATATTATAAAGAAGCAGTTGCTATTTTATCCAAAAGCATGAGATTCCTACATAAAATTAAGAATTTTCAAATTTCTACAAAGCAGTTGAATATTGAACTCGAAAATTTGAATTTTCGTCAAAAAAATTTAATTTTTGACGCATTGACTCGATTTATTATAAAATTTTGAAAGATTTAAAAGTGAAATTACTGTCTTGAAATGTGTAATATCTAAATTTGCATTCAACTGTTTCAGAATTTCACATGAAAAGCTATTATTAAAAATTAAATTTAAAGAAATGTTAATAAATAAAAAAATATCATACATGCGACATTTAATGTGAATGGGTAGATTTATTTCCTCAAAATTGTTATTTTTTTTCATTTTTAAAATTTTTTAATTGGTATAAATTTAAGATCTTAAATAATGAAAGTCTTTTAAGTTTAATTAGCCTAAAAACTTTTAGAATTATATAATTTCTAATTGGGAACATTCAAAATTAATATTCAAACAATTCGTTTACAATTTTCAGGATTCTCAAATTAAGACCATGTAAATAAGTCACTAATAATAACATTTAAATCAACGATAAAGTACTTCCATTGACGAAAAACGACTTTATGTTAAACAGAATTTCCTAAGATGTCAATCTGACGTGCACAAATAAACTGTCACATTGACATGTTGAGAGTAGAAAACGTAACGATAGAAAAAGTAAGCAAAAATCGAGCGTAAAAATAGGAGCAACGTGAACAGAATTAAAGAATTGTAGTCTTTTATAATATATAAATTTCACTTAAACTTTAAAAAAGTTGAGGCAATCTTTACCTATTGTCAAGAGTAATTTCAGGATTTCGGATTTTTCTTCAGATTTCGACTGTGGCAATCTCGGAAAGTGTGATAACTATTGAAGTGTTCTTGGAGGGAATATTGTTAACATTAGGGAAGTATACAATAACGTGTGCGCTCCCAGCGATAAGAGTAACTATAGTTTGTAGTTGCAGAACCGCCACTTCCTTCTATTTTCCAACTTTCGAGTTCCCGCTGAGTCACCCCCTTTACCCCTGAATGATCTGATTTCGAATCCTGGCTACACGGCTGATTGCAGCTCAATACCAGGGTTTCATCCATCCTGATATGACCTCATATACCTACCTATCTGATTCCACGTTCCAGCAACAATGGTGCATTACGTCCGTTTAATCGATGATAAATCGTTCCCGATATGCATATCTACATCTGTGTGCAACTGATGCCAATGTATGTAAATATCAAAACGCAGACAGACGCAATTCACAAGCGGATGTGGAACGACAGGATGAGATTGAAAGTCCGAGCATTAGTACCCTAAAATGGGGAACGAGTGCACATGATTGTTATCCTACTATTGATTTTAATTTCATTTCTAATCTAAAAACAAATTTTTGTTACAGAACTTTAATTAAAATTATTTTTTAAATATTTCCAGAAAAACAAACATGCTGAACATTTTCCATTGATAGTTGGTCATTCTTCAAATAGAACCAACCGAATTTGTTTGTTGTCCATCAGAAACGTAAACTCGACAACAACAAACTGTAGGATATTGAATAGAGTGAGCCTTATTTCCTGTTTATAAATATTAGAACGCATACAGAAGCAGTTCACAAAAGAATGTAGCACGACAGGATAATATGGAAAGAAAATGAGAAACTAATGCAGTTGGTTGTCATTCAAGAATCGATTTTGATTGATAGTTCATTCGCAATAAGAAATCAATATCATTTGTTTTTTGCGCCACACAAAATTTGTTCCAATATCTGCGACCTGCTCTTGCTTCAATAGCAACAAGTTCATCAAAATTAAATTTTTAATATTGATAATAATTTGAAACTCTAGGAAATTAAATAGGGTGTTCCTTATTTTCGAACGTTTACAATTTTGCACTCCATGTCGAAGATTTTATGACGTAGTTCGAGAAAAAGATACCCATCATGTTTAATCGTAATTAAATAATATTTAGAGTACAGTGATCCAAAATAAGTCGCCTTTTTGCCAACGTTGCGTATTTAAAAAATATTCTATAAAAATTTTACAAAAAGTTGAATGTGGCTGAAATTGCATTATATGTTGCCATATCGGATGCTTTGAATATTTTTTGACACATTGGTTTCATTTTTGTCGAAAATACTGTAAAATTCCATTTTTCGTGACGCATAATACTAATTCATTTTCAATTATAATGGTTTGCTTTTAATTAAGTTTGGCGAAACTTAGTTGGAAAAAATAGAAAAAGACAATTTTTCAAAAGTTTAAATAACCATTATATTGATTTTTTTTAATTCTAAATTTTGCACATTCTAGGTGAAAAAATTACGAGTTTTTGAAGGTTTGACTTAGTTTTACCCATATAAGTTACACAGGAAACTTCAAATACTACAAGAATTGGAAGATAAAAAAGAAAAATTGATCCTATAAAATAAGGACCATCCTAATACGAAACACTTAAATGAATTGGAAAACTTTGTATTTAGAATAATTCAATTTTTAAGTTATTAATTGATAATCCTTTATTGTTAGTACTTCAGTATAAACTTTCTACTTTCTGATTACTTTACACTCAAAATAATTTATTTTTAACTTTGAAGATTTACATTTAAAATCTGTAATTGTTTTTTCTAAATGTAGCAGAAATAGGATTTAACACCAAATTTGTTTGGTTTGGACCGAACGAATTGATCTTCTACTAACTCTTTCCTAAACCGACATAAAGTTTCTTAATTAAAAAAAAAACACATTTTCTTAGTTTTCTCAAATTTTTTTTATGTTAATTGAAGGTTGGTTAAAGGAACAAATATGTTGTTATGAAAATAAGAAAGATTTTCCTGCTTCTTTATATCAACCAAATTACTTTGTTATCCAATCTAACAATTTCGCATACATTTTACCATAAATTAGCTTTACCAAAATAATTGATCTTTCTAATAACACTAAGAATGTATGATATAAATGAAAATCTTCCCTATAAATTAAATTTTGTTCATTCATCTGTTTCGTTTCTAATCAGATTTGCCACCGTTATTTTCGTTTTACAATGCGTACGCTATATATCTAAGGATTTGCAATTAAAAGTTGTAATTTTTATAATACATTTTATTTAATTTCTAAATAAAGTGTTTTCTTTGTTTAATAGTAAGCACCTCAAACCTTTCAGGTTCAAATATGTGGTCCATGATTCCTAGTACTTTCCGCCGTAGGCCGCTTTGTTCGTTCACCTTACGCGAGTAATTAAGATTTTCCCCTTTGAGGCCGCTGTTATTTTCACATCGCTTTTGCTGAAGTCTTTTTAAGCTAAACATAACTTTATGCCTAGAGTTTTTTAATGGCAAACTTTTCTTTTCTTTGCATTTCTCTATTAAGTAGAGCAGAAAATGTGCAGTTAAAGGATGCAGAGTACCATTTTAATATTTCTGTTTACGTATAATAATTATGAATTAAATCATCATTTTTCATCCTAAACTTTCGCTTATAAATAAGAAAAGAATATTCTTGAAGTTAATTAGCACATCTACTATTGAATAATTAATTAAAAAATATAATATTATTGAAAAAAAAAATCCTTTATGAAAAGCTTAAGTTCAATAAATATGATGATCTTCCATCAATGAAATGCTTTAAATTGGCGAGGAAATTTAGTGTAATCCACGACAACTAGAGTGAACAGTAGTATTTGAATTACCGTCTGGCATAATTGACTGCAATAATGGATACTCATCGTTTCATAGATAATAGCACTTTAAAGGTACAACAAGCATTATCCGTCTAAATTAGAACACCACATTCCATAAATTATTATAGTTATATAATGGTACATAAACATGTCAGTAAAACAAGCTCTTATTAAATTAATAATAATAATAATAATATTAAGTTGAATAATTTTTTTCCATAACGCTATCGAAAATAATATTTTTTAGATAAGAAGAACTTATATTGGAATTTTTAAATATTTTTCAGCAATCGTTCCAAAATTTCGTACAATTGTTGTCTGTATTTTCCAACCACGTGCTACTACTGTCAGGATCCATACTTGTTGACCCCCCCCCCCCTTCTGTATCAGACATTATTTTTACGGAATATATTTATTCATAAATTAATTTATGCGTCATATAAAAACAAAGTAAGGTCATTTTGATGGAGGGGGTTTGTTATCCTAAATGTTAAATTTTTAGACCAAAAAATTTCATTTTTATTTAAAAAATAAAGTTTCAATTTGAAAATGCGAATTTTCTGCATGAAGGTTTCATACTAAATAGATGGATTTTTCTACAAATTTGGTAAACTTTTAAGTTGAAGAAAAAATATTCACCAAAGTTTTGAATTCTAAATAGGAAATAGAATAGTTACTCAAATTAAAAAATAAATTTAGAAGATAGTAGTTCAATTTTCAACCAATACTGAATTTTGTTGAAATTTAAATTTTAAGCTTATAAAGATGAATTTTCAACAAAAATTTCTAAATACATGAATTTTCAGCCAAATAGTTCAGTTTTCAATAAAAAAACGAAGTTTCTAACAAAAAGTATAACAAAAAGTATGCATGAACTTTCAACCAAATACTTAATCTTTAAACCACGAGGATTAATTTTCGACCGCAAACCTCAATTTAAAAAAATTTTTAAAAACATTTATCCGCTTTCTTACAGTTTTCACAGAAAGTATAGAGTATTTTAATTGCTCCTATTACAGTAAATAACTAGTGTTTTGACACTTTGGCCAAGTAACTTTTATAAACTGAATTTTTAACAAGAAATTGTAAACACATGAATTTTATATCAAATAGTTCAATTTTCAATAAAAAAAAACGTAGTTACGAACAAAAAGTATAACAAAATTTATACAAAAACTTTCAACCAAACAGCTAATCTTTAAACCACAATGATTAATTTTCGACCGAAAACGTCAATTTAAAAAAATGCAGGAATCATTAACCAAATTATAGCATTTGCTGCTTAAAAAAATAAATTATTAATAAAAAATGAAGCATTTAAATTGTCTCATATAACAATTTATTTTTAACTAAGAAAAAAAGAATTATCAACAAAAAATTAATTTTTACAAAGTAGTTCAACTTCTAATCAAATAGTTCTATAAAGTGTTTCTACAAAACAGTTGAATTTTGAATTCGGAAATGTTAATTTGAGAAAAATTTAATTTAATAATATTATAATAAGGCAGTTTCTATTTTAACCAAAAGTATGAGATTCCTATACAAAATTAAAATTTTTCAAATTTCTACAAAACAGTTGAAACTTGAACTCGAAAATTTAAATTTTCGTCAAAAAAATTTAATTTTCGACAAATTTAATTTAGTTAATGTAATTTTTTGTTTTTTAACCAGGTAAATGCAGTTTTAACCAAAAAAAAGACATTTCTACATGAGAAGGGAAAGTTTCAAATAAAAAGAGGAATAAAATTTCAATCCAATTTTTGATGTTTTAATACAGGATAACGAATTTTTAACAAAAAAATTGATTTTCCAACCAAAAGAGATGTCTGTAAAGCCTGTGATAAATAAATAGAAATTTTGATCTTTTACAAAATAAAGAATAGTAGTTTAAATTATTATTGTTATTTATTTGGAATACTTTCCGAATATCACATTAGTAAACTGGAAACTTTGCTTTTAAAATAATTTCAAATAATTGAAAAATAATAATTAATCTCTGAAAGAGAATAGCAGAGGTTCAAATTAAAAAACAATAAACATTTTGTTTCTTTTGTTATAACTTCTTATTTTTTCATCTATTATTATCTTGTTAATCATTTATGAATATAAAAGTTCTTATTTACAATTATTATTATTCGCATTAATATTATTGTTATAAATATTTGCAGCCTAATAACCCTAAATATTTCTCATATAATTGAATGCAAAGGTTCATCTAAACTTCAGTTTTCTATTCGTTTAATTTATTTCGTAACAAAAAAGCAATTTCGCAGCTAAGAGAATATAAGCAAATGAATAAATATCTAATAACGTGTTCCAATTTTCATTATAGCAGCAACTTGAGTAGAGTAATGAATAGCTGAAAAATAAACCCTTAATCGAATCGCCTGGATAACGTAACCGTGCTTATGGAACGTATCCTTTAAAAGCTTTGGTAAACATTATTTCTATCGAACTTCCGAGTCGATTAATTCCTCGCGCGAGCACACCCATTCCCTGCTGGTTAAAATGGAAAAATTTTTCTGTCCCCTCGACGGGTGGTTAAACATTTTTGTATCGGTTATCGTCGACGAAACGGGGCATCGATTATTTTTCAGCAGGTGATGCAGCCATTGCAGAAGCCTGTTGTTTTTGCTTGAACAATTAAACTTAGCCTAGAAAAAGACAAATAACGGCGCACTAATTGCTCTCATTAAAATAACTTCCTCGCTGGTATGTAACTTGCCTTGCGTGAAAGGAGCAATTATCAAGAAACAATTATCCGCTTTCTTACAGTTTTCAAAGAAAGTATAGAGTATTTTAATTACTGCTATTACAGTAAATAATTAGTGTTTTGACACTTTGGCCAAGTAACTTTTATAAACTTGGGTACGCGATCTTTTAAGTACGTAACTAATTTTTCTTTATCTTTTTTCCTTCATCACTTTCCACGGACAGGAAAAATAATTCATGATAACAATATAATTTTATGAAATAGTTTATGTTCTTTTATCAAAAATTTGCTTGTTACTTCTAAAAAGTGCTTGGCGTAAAAAAAAAAAAATATTTGAACCAAAAGAAGATTACAGTTTGGTATTGTTGCTTGTACCAAAGAATTGACGAAAAACGTATTATTCGTATTCGTATTATTAACGCAATATTTTTTGATTTAGTTGTAGGATTTAGGCTTATAAACATAGCTTTTTATTTAGTTTTACAAAGTAAAAAAAATATTCCTTGTTTGAAGGAAACCCCTAAAAGGAAAAAAAGGCTTTGATTGAGTAAAAATTTGATTCTGGATTATACTTGAAAAATTAATTTCTGATACATGAACAATTGTACTATAATAGAAGTTGTATAAATGTAGAATAAATAATGGCTTTTATTCTATAAAAATAAAAAGTGAAATTTTTTTTCAAATTTTTACAGAATTGTCGCATGAAAAGAAATTTTCAGACTATTTTTTAAGGAATAATAATTATAAACTATGTTATTTCTTTTAATTTTAATAAATTTTTTCTTTTCATTTTCATAAATTTAAAATGAATGCAAAGTTAAAAACATAAGGAAAACACGCAACGTAGTATATATAAAATCCCTTAAACATGAAATCATCTAAGGTACGTAACACAGACTTAATTTTCTTGTCAAAAAAATCATAATAAATAATTTGTACCGTAAGACCTTCAACAAACACAGTCTGATCATTACGATTTTCCGAAAAAAAAGTAATTTAATTTATTATTTAAAATTTTTTGTATCACATGGGTATTTCTAGAATATAGAATAAATGTGCCTTCTAGCAGTAGCATCTTGTCTGTAAATGGATTTCGATTTCTTACTATTATTTTTGTTTTTAGTGCATTATTTTAACAAACCATAAATTTTTCATAGTGCATTTTTAATGAGCTAAAAGAAAATAATTCGAAGAATAAAAAATTTCTGTTTTAAAAACAAATGTTTTCTGTTTTTGTTTCCTTATTTTTTCAACTTTGTTTCTAATTTATTTTTCTCAATCAAATGCTCTTAGTTCTTTATTGCAGGCTCGAACGATTTCGCTATATTCCTTTCTGATCATTATTTTGTTCAACGTTTAATAGTTTGCTTAAAGCTCTTTTTTGAATTGAACAATTTTTAAAACTTCCTAATTTTTGTTGAATTTTACAGTTTTTTGTTTTAAAATAATATCATTTTTGGGCGAAATAATTCTTTTGTTTCTAATTTAAAGAAATTGTAAAAAATGATAAAAATTGTCCTGTTTTGTTATAAATTTCAACTACTTGGTTAAAAATGAAGTTTCTTATAGAAAATTTATATTTTTATGCAGAAAATTATTTTTTTTTTAGAAAATGTATCTTCTTAGTTTACAAATTTGTGAAATTGGTAGAAAATGCGAATATTTACTGTAAAATAAACTTTGTAGCTACAATTTTACATTTTAAGGTTCAAAACTGAACTTTTTTGAAAAAAATTTAGCTTATTGAGTTCAAAATTTGACTTCCGTTTCCGGTATGAAAGTGTAAAGTAGCGGGAATTGTGGTTGCTGAGAGTTTCGATAATTGTGGTGAA
>JAAAKG020186793.1:0-25195 GCA_010014905.2 Druon quercuslanigerum | reverse complement strand
CGATAACGAACATGGTTCACTTCTCGAAGTCAAGGAGAACTATGTCAGGCCTCGAGTGTGCAACAGAAACAATTGTCAAGAATATGTATATAATTCAAAAATACATCTTCATTTTTTCTACAAAGTATAATTTCTTTTTTAAATACCATTTTATAAAATTAAAAGACAAAAAGTTGTAGCTCTCTAGGCGACAACAATTCAAAGAATCTTGAATGAGGCATTCTGATTTTTGTACAAGCGCTCACACAATTTCTAGAATGTAAATTTCTTTATCGGCAATTTGTTGGCTTTTTCAATCTAAAACATGTATTTAATGTTGAGCATTTAGCTTTAGTTTTTCATGAAGTTATGTTTAGGTTTTATTAATTCTAAAAATAATTTCATTATTTTTAGGTTTAGTCTGATGATTTTATTAGTATAATTCCGAACGTTGCAATGTTTGTTCGAGGAGAAAGTTTTGAAAAACGTCAATAAAATAGAGAGTGATCTGGCAGCTATCGTTGACTTTGGTTTTTATTTTTGTAACTAATACGTTTCCGGACGTTAATTTTATAAAGGATTTAACATCTCATTTGTTCTGCACCTTATTATTAATAATAACTTTTTTTATTATTTTACTCTTTTCCCCATTTAAATTTTAAACTAAATGAATATTTTTCTGCATGTTATCTATTACTTTACTTTTACATTCTTTTTGCAATTTATTGTTGACATTTTTAATGTCTACTTCTTTGAAGTAAAAGGCTTATATTATTTGTTCTTTATTTTGTAGAAAAATCAAATCAAACTTTATAGAATTCCATAATCTGAGAGCGCAGAATTTTAATCCCCTCTTTCTTGTTTTATATTCAGGTTTACAATTCGATTGTTTACCTAATGGTGCCCCTTTTCCTGGTATTTCCCATCGCGAGCTTTCTTCTTCGAATAGAAATAATTTACCAGAACGGAATCTTCCTGCTGCCGAGCCTTCTCTTCGTGCCAGGTTCAAGTCTCCTCCTGCCAGGTCCATAGTTCCTCCTGCCAGTACGATAGAGTCTCCTGTCAGTGCCATAGTTTCTCCTGAAAGGCTTCCTACTTTTGACGGATTGGGCTTTGAAATTGAACAACTTATTTATATTCGACTCATTCCCCGCTCGAATCAAAGCCAGATATTTGAACTTCGCAGATACACTTTTCCTGCAAATACAACAATGAGAATTCACGCATTCGTGAAATTGGAACTTTCGATTTTTCTAAAAAAAAAAGTGGTTATGATCATAACCTTAAAGCGTATTTTGTAGCAACGTCAGCAGGCAAACCTCGCAGGCAGGCACTTTGCGAAAGAAAAAAAAACACTTTTTGAAGTATGAAATAGCGTCATAGATTTTATAGTTAGTACACTTTTTCAATAGAACAATTTTCAAGTGCGTTGTGTGTAAAAAGTACATCTTCCTCGAGGAAATTGAGATCTAAATAAGAATCAACCGCATCCAATCCATTTTTTCTTCACCAGTCATTATGCAACAACTTCCAGGTGCAACGGGTTCAAAAAATATATCTTTTCTGATAAAAAAAGTTAGGCCGGGTAGTCTCAGATTTTTGCTGACTAGCATACCCCTTTATTCTGATAATCCATGTTCTCAAAACCGCTTTCCCATTACGTCGGAAAAATTCGTAGTCTTTTGCACACGATTAGAACACGAAAAATTCTCTTTTGATCATAATGAATCATCGAGAAAGCACTAAATCTGTAATCTCTAAAGAATGTTTCAAAATTATTCAAATTCTTTGAATTCTTCAAAAGCTTTGAACTATTTTACATACTTCGGAATTCTTCAAAATCCTGGGATTTCTTTGAATTTTTTTATGGAATTATTTGAATTCTTGGCAATTCTTTAAAATAATAAAAACTTTTTCAGATTTCTTTAAATTCTATGGAATTTTTGAAATTATTTGAAATTTTTTTGAATTCTTTTGAATTTTGTTAATTTCTTTGAAATTCTTTGAATTCAATGGAATCCTTTTAATATTGTAGAATTCTTTAGGTTCTGTGCAATTATTAAAAAACCGTAGACCCGTTCTAATTGTTTAAAGATTTCTCTAAATTCACAAAGAGATTAAATTGTCAAAGAATTCTTGGGATCCTTCGTACTTCTTTAAATTCTGTGGAATTTCTTTAATTCTGTGAAATGCCTTGAAATCTTTGAACCCTTTTGCTTATTTAAAGTTTGGTTGATCTTTTTGTATTTTTTCGAATACTAGTCCGTCGGAATCTTTTAAATCTTTGAAAGTTTTTTAATTCTTTAAAGAATTGATTGAACTCATATTAATTCTGTAAAATTTCTTAAATTGGTAACAATTTACATTGAATTACAAACGAAATTATGGGTGATCTAATTATGTACAGTGTCATGAATATATCAAGTACGGACTATTTGACGTGAGATTAAATAAAATTATAACTAATTAAAAAATTTTAGATTTATTACCGACCATGTTATCTTTTGCGTTTCAAAAACATACAGAATATATTTTTATAATGTAGAATAAGATTCATTGTACTAACATACCAATTAGTCTTTTATCTACTTGGCAAAAATGATGGTCGTTTATAATTTGGTCTTCCTAATCTCTATCATCCTTAATTCTATTGGTGAATATAAAAATCTAATATATACAATTAAAAAAGATATCTTTATTTTCTCTAGTAAGGAAAACTTTCTAAGGATATCCGCGGTTTATCCTACAGTCAATTATAAAATATTATTTAGGTTTTATGATAGTGCTTTTGTCTGGAAATTAGAATCATGAAAATGTTTTACACAGGAAAATTAGTAGTATAAGACAAGGATCATTATATTTCAAAGAAAACGTACACTTTTGAGCAATATTATGTTATGTTACGTAAGATTTTATTCGTCATAAATTGTTATCTTGTTTACATTATGTTTGGATTTTATCAAAGCTAAAGACAATATTTGTTTCTTCATAATAGGGTACTTTCAAAATATATTCTTTCCTTTATAAGTTTTAATATTTCTACAGAAATTACAATAATGATTGTGCGTATCTTTAATTCTTTTTGTAATTTATTGTTGACATTTTTAATACCGCAGGGTCTTCCAAACATACTTTACATTTAGGTCCATTATTTTATGTTGTCAATTAAAGCTGCAAAGTTAAATATTTATATCACTAAATATTATTATCTTCCCTTTGTCGATATCAAAATATCGAAATCTGCACTCTCCTTACAATATTGTGACAAAAGATTCATAACAAAATAATCGTGCTTTGAACAACTGTTAATAAACTCTTTCTTGTTTTAGATTTAGGATTACAGTTCGATTGTTTACCTAATGGTGATCCTATTCGCTGTATTCCTTGTGGTGAGCCTTCTTCTTCTGTTAGAAATAATTCGCTTGAAAGAAATCTTCCTGATTCCAATAGTCCTCTTCGACTCAGATCAAGGTCTCCTCCTGCCAGGTCCAGGTCTCATCCTAAAATGCGAATAGTTACTTCTGTCAGTGCCATAGTTCCTCCTAATAGGCTTCCTACTTTTGACGGATTCGGCTGTAAAATTGAAGAGCTTAGATTTATTCGGCTCATTCCCCGCTCGAATCAAAGTCGCATATTTGAACTTCGCAGTTACACTTTTCCTGCAAACACAACACTTGACATGAATATAAAAAAGAATATGTATACGCCCATGCCAACCCAAGAACAAGTTGTATTATCAACAAACAATGGTGATGTATATGCTATACTGGAGACTCATACTGCTCTTGCTGGAATGTATAGATATGATCATCTCGACAAAAATCGCAATAAAAGACGGGCGAAAATAAACATGACAAGTGGCAAGGTTACTGCACTTACCAGAGAAGAAATAAGAGAAACTCCAGTAGGTCCTCGCCGTGTAATATCAAAGTGTTTTCTGCTGCGCAATATAAGGCTGGATCCTCTACCTGGATAAATAAGAAAATGTGAAACTACATGATATAATGTTTGCCAGTCAGTTATTCACACACAAATACAATCTCAAAGCAAAGTTAACCCTCAGAGAAAAAACTGGGTCAATTTGACTCACAAGTAATTTTTGATGGAGAAAATTTAAAGAAATTTGAATAGTCGACGGTCTCGTTGGCTCTGTTAATATAGTTCTATGCCTAAGTTTATAGTTCTAATGCTAAGTTTGAAATTATTGTTGGGTCAGCTTGGCCCAGGTATACCCAACGCTAATTTTTATAACATACAGTTATTTTTAAAAGTTGTAAAGTTTAGCCTTCTCAGAAATAAAATAGTGTTAATACTCAATTTTACGTTGACCGTTTCTTGATGTGTGTTAGTGTACAATATTACACCTTTTTTGTAAAATTTCTGTCCTTGTTTGCGATACGCTTCCCTGCAGGAAGAAGAAAAGGAATTTCTGGAGGTAATGATTAGGCTTAAAAAGAAAACGTTTCTGAGCAATCAGTATCACAAAATCAGCATTCTGAAAGTAATCTTTCTTACTCTAAAAATACAACGCTAAACCAACGTATTTTGCAGCAACGTTTGCAGGTAAACCTCGCAAACAAAAAAGGACGCTTCACCTTTGTGACGCAAAGTTAACGCAATTATGAGAACAAAATACCGTCAAAGATCATCTGATTAGTACAATTTTTTTCGAAGTAAACCAGAGATTTTGACTATGTCCTTAAAACTGTGTCCTTAATTAATAGCAGCAGCATCATCTTGAATTGAGTTTTTAATATTGAGTTTTTAATTCAGTTTTTAATTTTTATAAAGTGTAGTCCTACTAGGTAGTACTTTAGAGGAAAGATTTATTTCCGATCGGATGAAAATTAACCGAGTAGCAGAAGAGAGAATTTTTAAATTTTATACTCTTAATCCCTATTTCGAATGTAATATTTTTTTTCATGGGCATGCACGCATCGTCCTCAGTGGTGCGGTGGCACCACAAATTTGGGTCGTCGGGCTTCGGCATCCTATTTGGCAATAATTAGTTAGCCTGCTCGGCCCTAAGGCTTCTTCACCGAGGTTGCCTCCCTGAATGCCTAGCACCTCACTGTCCCTGGCTCATGATCTGTCCAGGCTTTTCTTTTTTGGCGCAGAAATAGCACTGCAGGGTCCTTTCACACGCTGTATCCCTATGGCTCTATTTTCCGAATTTGTAACATGCTCTCTTACCCTGGCAACCCTTGCAGCTCGCTGCCATGTGCTTGAATCCTAGACAGCGGTAGAACCTTGCCACCTCTGTCTTTCTGCGCACTCCACGGGACATCCAGCTCACCTTTAGATGTCATGTATGCACTAGTTTCTCCGTCAGCTCCTCCGCCTGTTTTACAAAGCCAACAGAGTTTCTCTGAAGGCCCTTCTTGTGAAGGTCCTCACCTCGCCGTCTGTTGCAGTGTCAAGGTCCAAAACCTCGACCCTAGTGCGAGCTCCGCAATGCTGCCATATTTTTCAACCGCTCTCTAATTGCAGCGAACAGGTTTGATCTGCCTGTCCAACCTCTACCAGGACCTCCCAATTCGTAATTTCTCTTATACCCCTGATTCTAACACCAAAGGTTTAAAGTTTTTTAGAACCTCGAGGTAGCTGGAGCAGTTACCAGGTCTGGTGAGAACAGCTTCTTGTTTCGTGAACTGGAAGAACTTGCCTCAATAGGACTTAGAGTAGAGAGTGGGAATTTCTACAGTTTTTTCTGTCTAAGTGCCGATTTGGCTTGTATTCTTCTTTGCCTTGTCCCTCTTCATATGGGCTTTTGCTCTTTTCCTTGTTGTATGTACAACAGCCACTGGCACGTAATTAAAGCAACTTTTGGTTGAATCTGTTGCTAAACCTAATTGAACCCTAAAATCGTGCGCCTTCTCTATTTCATACCTGGTTTTCATGTAGATGTTTTCAGCATCAGAAAGAAATTGCCTTCATCACCGTTTGAAGCGTTATCACACCTTGTCTCTGTTCCCCTTTATCTCGGACACTTCCGCTTTTTCTGTAACCTTAAACGGACCACCTAACTCTTTATGTACTTTCGATTCATATATGTTTGGCCCTTCCCAAAAATTTGGGGGCCAGCACTGCCCACTGAGGCTTGAACCCGATCGGAACTTCGGAGAGATGGCTACTTTCTTGAGGTACTTCGTTCTTTGCATACTTACTCATCGCCCTATTTTTCGTTAGTCTCGAAATAAAGATCAAGATGATTTCTATCGAAACCTTGAAACGCAAAATGCCTGAATTATAGCAACTGTAGAGAAGTAATACTAAGGAAGTGAATTTCAGTGTATTTTTCAAACATTATCTGTTGCAAGTGGCACCATTGTCCAGTTACCTACTTCGTAACTTTCTATATTTATGCAAATGGGCTTATTAGTATTTTTGTTTTATTTGATTTTATTTCTCTGAAAGGTTTTTTTTGCTTTTTTCGTTTCTTTTGATTCTTTCGAAGATTTCTTCTCTTTTTTGAATAAAATTTAGCGCTGTGTTGCAGCTATCAATAAAAAATTTAAAAAATCAAACCTATGGTTGAGGAAATCATTATTTTCACGACAAATATTAATTTTGCGAAAAAGAGAAATCATCGAGTAGCAGACGACAGCATTTGAATGGTGAGAATTGTTCTCAAATCATAGAAGAATCCTCGACTCCTATCATGTTTTCGATAGAACACGAATTTATGATGGAGATCCTAAATTTTGCGAAATACGTCGCAAAATGTTGAAAAATGCAGAAGAACTGACATGTCCTGTTTGATTTTTGTAACTGCAGTTGTAATCAGCCACCGGGCTGAAAATAAATAATATTAACGATTTTGAATTTCTTTAATTTTTTCAATTTTCATCCAAATTTTCTGGCTGAAGAAATTGACCTTCTGTTTCTGGCAGTTAGACAATATGCCAATGGCCTAACTCATCACTCAATTCTTTTTAAAGTTTTTGTGCTAACAGTCGAAGAATGCACAAGTCTAATATATTTTATGCTGAAATTGTATGAAAAAATTTTGTTATCGTACATTTTATTGCAAGTTTTGTCATTTTTTCAAAAATTCGATTTTTTCATTGTCAGTGTAATAATTACGATTGAAACAGAAATTGCCGACCCTATCAAAAAATGATAAAGAAAAATTTGTAGCCCTTTTTTGTGCGCAAAATTTTTGTCAATTTATTTTTTCTTCTGTGTAGCTGTAAAGAAAATTTTTGAATCTTACAAAAAACGGTCTCAAGAATTGAAAAGAAATATATGTATTTTAAGGTTTTTCTATCTTCGAGAATTATTATGAATGATTTGATTTGATCTGAATGTTTATTTAATTTAATGATTTAAAATTGAGAAGTAGTGAAAACTGAAGATTTATGGTGGAAATTACATTGAAATGTAAATATCTCAGGAGAGCAAGCTATCAGTCTTACACCTGATTTGAAAAGATGAGTGTCGTTTATATTTTGATCTTCCATGTCGCAATCATCCTTAATTCTATTGGTGAATAGAACAATTTGTTATTTAGTTCAAAAATACATTTTTGTTTTCTCTGCAACAGAAATCTTATCTTATGATGTCTGCGTTTTATTAGCTTTATTAGCTTGCAATAGCCTTTTCTACGTTAAATACGAATGTTTATCACCAAATTATAATATTTCAAAGCTTATAATCTTTTTCATAATTTACGTTTTTTTGCTTTATCAACGTTTTTTTTTTTGCTAATTATTTCTTAAATAAATTTTTGTTATGTGTTTTATTGATGAAGTTTAATAACCCAAAGTTATTGTCTACATTTCTCTCTGTTAAAAAGTAAAATAGTAAAATACATTGCTGTCCAAGTTTTATGTGTAATTCCCTGTGCTTTCTAGATACTCTTTTGCATAGATAAATATTTATATTACAACAAATTACCCTCTTTCTTTTATCGACATCGAAGTACCGAAATAAACACTCACCAGACAATATTGTGATAAGAGGTTCAAGAAGCAAAAACGTGAAGTGTAATCCCTTCCTTTTTGTTGCAGATTTAGGTTTACAGTTCGATTGTTTACCTAATGGTGAACCTATTTCTGGTATTCCTCGTGACGAGCCTTCATCTTCTGTTAGAAATAATGTACCAGAAAGGAATCTTCCTGATGCCGATGGTGTTCTTCGAGTCAGATCAAGTTCTCCTCCTGCCAGGTCCAGTTCTCCTCTTGATATGCGAATAGTTACTCCTGCCAGTACCATAGTTCCTCCAACAAGGCTCCCTACTTTTAATGGATTGGGTTGTGGACTTGAAGAGCTCAGATTTATTCGGCTCATTCCCCGCGTGAATCACAGCCGGATATATGAACTTCGCAGATACACTTTTCCTGCAAATACAACACTTGACATGAATATAAAAAAGAATATGTATACGCCCATGCCAACCCAAGAACAAATTGTATTATCAACATTCAATGGTGATGTATATGCTATATTGGCGACTCATACTGCGCTTGTTGTAATGTATAGATTTGATCATCTCGACAAAAATCGCAATAAAAGACGAGCGAAAATAAACATGATAAGCGGCAGGGTTACAGCACTCACCAGAGAAGAAGTCAAGGAAACTTCAGTAGGTGATCGCCGTACAATATTTGGGTGTTTTATAGTGCGCAATATAAGAGTTAATCCCTTACCTTGATCAAAAAATGTAAAATAACATAATATAATGTTTGCGATTTGAATTTAGATCGAAATGATTCATTTAACTGATTCATCAATTTGTATCGGTGTATCTGCAAGGTTACATCATCTAGTTGATTAACAAGATAATGCGGTACTAGCGGATTTCGGTAAAAACTGAAATTTTAAGTTTAACAAAAATAAAAACTTTCTTCTGAGATATTGATTGGCTGAACACTAGTCAACAAGGTTTAAAGTAAAAAAGTTTGCCAATTCTGAGTAAATCAACTGGGAGTTTTAAGAGTTCAATTTTTTTGGTTTTTAAAAATTGGTTTAAATAGCGAGAAAAAAACCGAATTTTCATTGAAAATCTTATCTTTTATTTATGTTAATTTTATAAAATCTGTGTAATAGAAATCTAAATAAGAGACCGTACTTAAATTATTTAACAGCTAAATCGGTGGAGGGGGTCAAGACATTTCGTTACGATTTTTTACGAAAAGAGGGAGGAGGTTCTTCACTCATGTACTTAATTTTTTCAAATTGGTAAAGAATTTCCCCTGAAGATTATCTTTTTAGTTAAAAATTTGATTATTTGGTTATAAATTTAGCAATTTTCCTAAATTGAACTTGAAGTAGCTACTAAAATCTTTTTAACTAGAAAACTCAACTATTGTTTTTTCAAAATTTATCTTTTCAATTTAAAAAATCATCTCTTTTAGTGGAAATGTGATTTTTTATTAAAATATATATTTTTAGTTAAAAATTCATATTTTTAATTGAAATTTTTGCTGTTTAGTTAAAAATTCTACTACTTTGTTGAAAATTAAACTATTTTGTAGGAAGTTTACTTATTGTATAAATTAAGTATTATGGAGTTAAAAAGAGAATTATAATCCTTTCGGGATAAAAATTGGATTATTTTTTGGAACAATTTTTTAACATTAAAAGTTTATTTGTCTTTTTTTATTATTACTTCCGCTGTTTTAGTACAAATTTCATCTTTCATGGATAAGAATTCAACCAGTTGGTAGAGAATTAAACTATTTTGTTACAAATTCATACTTTTTGGTTGACAAAATTCGCGTTTTTAAAATAAAATTTTAATTTTTTATTTTAGCAACTTTTGTTTTTGTTTAAAGATGCATATTTTGAACTTAAAAAGTCAATTCAAATCATTCTGTAGTCTGTAGGCCCGATAACTTTTGAAAGATTGATAGGATCGAATTGTGCTTTGACACACATTTTTAAGGCCTAAAAAGAAAGATCAAGTTCGTAAACCAGCCATTTTTTATGAAACTTCCAAAATTTAGCACATTCTTAAAATATTTGAGACTATTTTTTTCAAGATTTAAAAAAATCTATTTGCGGCTATCTATAGCATTTACAAAATCCAAAAAAAGAAAACAAAATGAACATTTTAAGCCAAACAACGCATGATAGGAAAAGAAGTCAGGAGAAGAAAAATGTATATTTTTTCAAGCTGAAGGAGCTTTAACAAAAGAGAATTCACAAAAACCAAATTACAGTAGTCGATGCTTGGACCTTTCATTTTAAAAGGCTTGCGCGCAAATGTAACCCACATTTGCGCGCAAGCCTTTTAAAATGAAAGGTCGTCGTGTAACTTTATTACTCATATTGGATATATTATTACAATAAAGAATAAGAATTATTATTCTAATATACTAATCAGTCTTACATTATCTTGAAAAAAAATGAGAGACGTTTATACTTTGGTCTTCCCTATCTCAATCATTCTTAAGTCTATTGGTGAATATAATGATTTCATACATATATAACTCAAGAACACATTTTTTATTTTTTTTACAAAGGAAAATTTGTCTAAAGATTTCCGCATTTTATCCCGAATTCTTCCTTTTCCAAATTTAAATTAAAAATATAATACACACTTGAAATAGGAACTTTTAATACCAAATTATGAAATTTCAATGATTCAGAACAATTAAAGTTTTTCGGTTTTATTAACGCTTTTTACCGCAATTTGAGATTTTAGAACGTTTGACACCAAAAATTGTTATTTTAAGATAAGGTTCTGTTCGTCATAAATTGATAGTATTATTAATGATAAATTATTATATACCATAAAATATTTAACATTTTTCAAATCACTTTTTTAATGTTTTTTATTGAATTGGTTTTTAACCATAGTTTATAGTTTAGTTATAATTTACAGCCTCCAATTTTTTAGATTACCACTACATTCTGGAAATATCTCTTTGTTTCAATTATTATTTCTGTTCTCTTACTTATATCTTTCGCTAAATCTGGAGACGTTTTATCTCGCTTACATTTTCTAATTATTATTAGAGCTAAAGATAATATTAATTGCTTTATCATTGGGAATACGTCACTAAAGATTCTTTCGAAAACTTATGCAGTAAATCTGTCCCATATTGGTTAACTGATATTGAACATCATCTAATAAAAATTTGTCAGTGCTAGTATAATAAAAATTGAACCCGGATCTGGATTTATGCTTTCACATCAAATTATTAATTATTCATTTACTTAACTTCTTTTAACTCTGTACAAATTTATTAGGCAGGCACACAAAAAAATGGTCTGAACTTTTAACCTGCAAAGAGCCGTTCTGCTCCTAACTTCAAAAAAGTCAAGCCTAACTTCAGAACTGCCTCCAATTAATCAGAATAAACGATCTTCTATTTCTAGGGACACAATAAGTCACAATAGTCACAATAGTCACCTGATGTTTTTTGGCTAGCTGAGTGTAGATACAAGACTTTTTTTATTATAAAGGTTAAAATAAATTCCTAACCTCAAAATATCCCAACTCTAAACGGCCAAAGTTGTCCGTTTCTTATGATAATATGAACACTTATCACTAAATTTTTATTTTTTTTAGGTCACTTTGATTGATCCTACCTTTCCTGGTATCCTTTTGTATCACTAATTAAGGCTTACCGAAAAAAAATTCTAAAACAACCTCAAAAGTCACCTTAACCGGCAAGCCTATATCAGTGCCTTTATTAAGTAAACAAATATTTATATAAACAATTTGTTCTCACCTTGCAATATTTGACAAGAGGTTTGTGAAACAAAAACCTACTTTGAGAAAATGAAATCCCCTATTTTTGGTTGCAGGCTCAGGTTTACAGTTTGATAGCTTACCTAATGGGAAACCTATTCCTGGTATTCCTCGAGACAGGCTTTCTTTCTCTATCAGAAATAATTTACCAGAAAGGAATCTTCCTGATGCCGATGCTCCTCTTCGATTCAGATCCATGTCTCCTCTTGCCAGGCTAATAGTTATTCCTGCCAGTACCATAGCTCCTTCAACCAGACTTCCTACTTTCAACGGTTTGGGATGTGTACTTAAAAAACTTAGTTTTATTCGGCTTATTCCCCGCTTGAATGGAGACCGGGCATTTGAACTGCACAGATACACTTTTTCTGCAAACACAACAGTTGACATGAATAAAAGAAAGAATATGTATACGCCTATGCCAACCGAAGAACAAATTGTATTATCAACATTCGATGGTGACGTCTACGCTATATTAAGCACTCACAATACTCTTGTTGGAATGTATAGATATAATGATTTCGATTTCAATCGCAATAAAAGGCGGGCAAAAGTAAACATGGCAACTGGCAGGGTTACTGCACTTACCAGTGAAGATGTTAAACATGTTCCAGTATGTGAGCACCGTACAATATTAAGGTGTTTTATAGTGCGCAATATAGCGTTTAATCTAGCACCATTTTAGTTGAATTTGAATCTGTGTATCTGCAGAGGTGTATTGCACTCTGCCAAAAGGGAGAGCTTTCTAAATAGTTTTAAGAACTTTTACTTAAACATAATATTTTGGGTACAGTCGATGCGGCTCGCTCTCTAGGTATTAATACCTTTTCTTCTTTTTTCTCTGTTTGGAATTCATGCCGTATTCCGTCGGAGTCGAGAATTCGATTACAAATATATTTGGTTTCTCGAAGTCTTGGAGAACGAGTCTGGCCTCGAGGATGCAAAAGCGACTTCAGTCCGAAAATTGTTGTACAAAAAATTTGGCACTTTTAGTTTTTAATAACTGTCTCTTTTTCATTCGAAGCATTTCTCAGGCCACAGTCGAGGCGAACATCAAAAGAGCGACAAAGATAGTGACAAAGCACTTTTAGGGTCGCGTTATGTTTTTAGAGATACGACGTTACCGCGTGGGTGGGAAACTCAAATATTATAGTATGTGTTCTAGGTACTATTGGTAAAAATGACAACGTCCTGGCTTGTGAAGGAAATGTAGAAATTTCTGAGAGCCTTTCCGTTTATTTTCTTGTCAATTAGCTGTTCATGGAATCTTTGACCTTTGCTTTCTTTACGTCAGCTCTTTGCACTAAAGCATCTAGATAGAATAATGTAGTTTCCTGAATATAGTTGTTAAAATTGAGGTCCAGAGTCTTAATAAGCAAGTTGTCTTAATAACTATTTGGTAAGAAGACACTGGAGTTTCAGAAGTTTGCGTGCACCTTGATGACGTGAGATTTATAATCGGAGAACATACGAAATAATGTGCAAGCTGTTATGGATATGCATGCTTTGACGTGTGGCGAGATTAAGGGCTGAAAGCTCGTCCTTCGTCCATAGAACCGTCTTGAATGAGTAGAGTAGAACCTGCCATTGCCCTAACACTTATTAGAGTAAACTGAATTCGCGAGTCACACTATTCCAAACCGCGAGCTACCCACGAAACTCGTTGTTTTACTATGTAATAGGATCAGTAATAATAGGCCATCTACTGTGGCTGCTGAGCATGCTTTGGCTACACCATCCGTTGGCAAGATTTTTTCAGAACATGACTGAAAACCCAGATCTAATGCCACGCTTTATGCTTCAGGGTACTACGTATATGTTACCTAAAAAACCAGGTGTTCAAAATCTATCTGAATTTCAAACCGATAGCTACGACATATAGGGGCAGGGGCGTTTTAGATGTCAAAAAAGTGTGTGAGTCACATGTTATACAGTTGCAAGACTATTTTAACAGAGAACGAAATGTTGCGCTTTACAGCACCATATGTAACGCGAATCTTGACTACGCGCCCTTGACTTTGTCCTGCGATGGAGCCTTAAATATCAGGACAGAAGCCATGGAGGAGTTAAAAGTATAATTTAGGCAGAAAGCTCTCCACGGCAGGCACCTCAAAACTTTAGGTCAACATGCAGCACAGGAAAAGGTTGTCAGCATCAGGAGTTATCGCAAATACACGTTACATCAAGACGTGGTTGGCCATGTCAGTATACGCAGAGACATAATAATGAGAATCGTGATACGAGAAAGAAAATGTAAAAGATTCTTGTCCACTTAACCGAAATCTGAAGTCAACCTATACGGCATGAAGTAAAGACTATATGGAACAATGTTGAATCATTAATCTAGTCATCTCATTGTGATTTCGGTTACAGGCAATCTGCACGCAAGTTGCTTTGAACATCTTGATCATTAAGGAGTCTGTAGGGTATTCTCAGCAGCTCAGAAGGCGGTTTTATAAACACCCGTCGCATGGTAAGAAACTTTCTTAACCATCAGGAAGAAAGCGACTAAAAACCTGTGGAGTGACTGTTGTCATCACCAACGCTCGCAGCCAGCTTGTAATTATTTACGTACAACATCATCAAAGAAGGTTTCAAGCATTGAATTAGAATAAGTTATCACATCCTAATCTCATCAGTCACTTGACTTAGTCCGTGGCTATGATGTAGAATTGGGTTCACCCAAGTAAAAGTTTTGAATAAAAAAATGGTAAATAAATAAAAATAGTCTGGGAGGCTCAGTGGGTTAGAAGCTTGAACTTTATCTCAAGCGTACGGGGTGCGATCCCTGCGCCGGTACCTCTGGAACTGTTTCGATGTACCTTTACGGAGGTTCTGATGATTCGGATACTACCTTAAGCTGTAGGTCCCCCCATAGTGCACTTGACTGTAACCCAGTTCGCCAATGATAATGTAAAAACCAGGCTTTGTCCAATATGTGGGGGCATACTGCTCTTATCAGATCACTTGATTGCATTATAAAACTACGTCCGTGACTAATGATATATACCGGGACAGCCCAGTGCAAACTATTCCAAAAAATATAAAAATCCAACTAACCAAAAATGCCTTTGCCATGTTCTGCAATATCCATCTTAAGCTTGCGAAAACATCTTCAATAACGTGAAATACGCTTACTGACCGCTTAGTGTTGCAATCTTCATTGCTTCAAAGCCCCATAAAAGACATTCAAACTCATTCCACGTCTTGCTTATCGTGCTCTTGGGAAAAAATATCGTGTGTGGCAAGGGCGGCGCTCGCTAGGTTCACTCGCTAGGCTCTTGTGAAAAACTTCGCACTCGTGCGGGTTTGCCTAAGAGTTACACTACTGCACCAGGAAACTTAATAACTATTTTTTCTTTTTCAAAATATTGCTAGCCCTTATTTTCTCTTTCATGGGTCTCCGCTCGCTGCACGTAACACCGTCAAGCTAGTTTAATTCCACATTGACAGGTTTTTGTCTGCTCTGGCGTCTTCTTGTCACTACTTAAGCAGATGCTGGCAGAATCACTGTGTATGAGTTCGTGCTATGGAGAATTCCCGTGATGTTTTTTATTTTGATATGGATTCGAGTAATATGGAACTGGACTGCTTCTACATTGTCTTTCTTGACGGTTTGCAATGAATCTTCGTCCTCCTAATTCTCTTTCGATACTTTATCTTAGTAGAAATAATACGAAAGTAAATAAGTATAAGTATAAAATGATATCCTCCAATCTCAATCATTCTTAATTCTATTGGTGAATAGAGTAATTTAATATAGATAATTTGAAAATATATTTTTATCCTTTCTGCTTCTCATTTCTTTAATTAAAAAATTAAACCAAACTTTAATATTTACACTACATACTTCCGCATTCCTCTTGGAGTGCCTTCTTCTTCTGCTTCTTCTGCTTCTTCTTCTGATAGAAATAATTCACCAGACGAGACGCTTCCTGCTGATGCATCTCCTTTACGTATCAGGTCAAGGTCTCCTCCTGTCAGGCTGATAGATCCTCCAGCCAGCTCGATGGATCCTTCAATTAGGCTTCCTACTTCTGGCGCACTGGGATGTACTATAGATCAATTGGAATTTATTTGGCTTATTCCCGTCGTGAATCCAAACCGTATATTTGAACTTTGAAAATAACTTTTCCTACAAATGTACCACTGTTAATGCAAACAGAAGACAAGTTGATTACACATATACCAACGCAAGAAGAAATTGTATTGTGTATATTCGATGGTTACGTCTTTGCTATACTGAAGACTCATAATGATCTTGCTGGAATGTATACAAAGGATCGTCGTTATAATAAACGAGCCAAATTAAACATAGGAAGCGGTAAAGCGTTCCAGTCAGTTTTTAAGGGTTTGTAAAGAAACCCTCATTCGCCAATCAGCTCGTGTTTTCTGACCATTTTGGGAAAAGATTTGTGATTCAAGGAACTTAGGATGGCTTGAAATTTAGGCACGCTTTTTGGATTTATATACTTTTCGAAAGAAATAATCAAATAATTCGAGATGCCCGATTAATACATGAATATTTGAAGAATATTTAAATGAATATTCAAGAAATCGCTAAAGAAAATGTTGCAATCATACGTGGCGTAGATTTTTTTCTTTTATCAGAAGAGGGTTTAGATCGCCCTTGAACATACTCCCATTGTAGCAGAACTTTCTAAATACACGAATAACTGCCAGGTAGTCAACGAGCCTGAAAGGAGAGGACCATGCACACCTTGGCTCTTTTGAACTGACAAGCCAGAACATTCATCTATGGAGAACAGCACTGCAAATGTAAATAATCATGATGCAAGATAGTCAGATTAAACAGAAACTTTTAAGTAAATCGAACAATTTCCATACAGAGATTTTTTGGACAATGCTGTACTTTGGATTGGGAACAAGACCAGACATTTCACAGTAAAGTACGGTCTGTAATTTGAAAGGGACAGTAATTTCATGAGGTTACCGGAACCAAACCACATGGCGTGTGTTTCTGGGCTTAGATTATCTTTTAAATATTTTCCTTAGAGCGTATTTGAGTCCGAATATTATTATGTTTAACACGTCGTTTTTCTTGTGCAATAAAATTTCAGATATTTTATCAACTTTGTTTTTTTCGTCGCCTACTAGTACTAGCCTAAATATGTACAAAAATTTTATAATATCTTTACTATTAGCCAATACGTTTTATCGTATGTATTGAAAGTCATCAGAAAGAATTAGTGCCTCTCACTCTAATTATTTACATAAACTTCGAAATCAATCTTTTCTTCTAATCAACCTGACTAATGGAATTTAAATATCTCAGAATAACATGATACTTTATGATATGACGCCTATAGAACATATTTACATAATGAAAAACTAGAATTATTATTTCAATAAACCAATCAGTCTTTCCTCTACTTGAAACATGAGAGTCGTTTATTCTCTAGTTTTACTTATCTTAATCATCTTTAATTCTATAGGTGAATATAATATTATCCGATGTATAATTTTTAAATAATGTTTTTAATCCTTTCGCAAATTAAGTTTTTTTCAAGGATATCCATATTTTATACTACTTTCTATTTCTTCCCAACTCTATATTGAAAATATTAAATAGATCAGCTTCAGGAAAAGCAATTAAGAGGTTTTTCCGTTTACTTCAAAGTAACAACAGGTTCTTTGGTGTGCTTTGATTAGCTTAGTGTTCCTTTTACTGCTTTCCTGTAATTTTCGCCGTAATCGTTTTTTAATTACACTCGAGACTCCCTGCAACGAGATTCTCTGCAACGAGCGATCCCTATAACGAGCACATTTGCGTTCTCCGCAACGAACAGCTGGTCTGCCCCTCTTCCCCCACTACTACAAAATAGGGACCATTCCATGTATACTGATATATATATTGAGTAAATGGTTAGTGTAGTGAGGGACCCTCTCGCGGTCGTTAAAGAGAACACTCCAATTCCTGAGCTTCTCGTTGCAAGGAATCTCGAGTGTAATTAATTAAATAATTATAATTAATAATTATTATTATTAAACATAGACATGGCAGATGAGTGGGTTCATATTTAATTCTTGTTGCTAAACTAATTACAAAACGGATTGAGATAGATCTATTTAAAGGTGCAAAAATTTCATAAAAATGGACATCAGGTTCTTGCGTAAACCTATTTGCTACAACTCTATCTTTTCTTCGTTCGAGTGATCCATCCTTGTCGAATTTAGTACGTCAGACTCATTCAGAATTAATTAGCATGCAATCTTTTTGGCAATTCAATCAAAAGTAGGTTTCGTTCTTCATTACAGCTTCGAGTCTAGCACACTCGCTCAGCAGGAACCATGTGTGGTTGCTTCTCTTGAGAACCTTTTCTTCCTGTGTAAAGTCTAGGATATGCTTTGCCGATTTTCATATCCAGTACTTCAGACTTATTTGATAGATTGTGCTAAAGAGGAAAATTCTTATATCTTTTTATTTAAAAGCTGTACTTCATAGGGTTTGTTATTTTTTGCTACCTTTATAGTGCTTATGTTATCCTTGTTTTCGAATCTCAGAGTATCCAGGTTTTCTATTTTGTGGAATATTCTACAAAAAACATTTTATTGTTTTTAAATCCTATTCTCGTTTCCAGAAAGTGAAAAAATTAAATTTTACTATTCTTAATAAAATAAGAAGTTCCCTCAAAAGGTACTCGGTGAACAGCTTTTCCGTTGTCTTGGACAATTTTCCGAATAAAATTTAGCCCCTTATAGTTTCCAACCATTTGCATGTTCCGGAACTAAAATATCGTAAGTGTTTTAAGTTAGATATTTTTTATTTTAAATTCAATAAGAAATTTCATAATAGAGACTGCGAGGTGGTAATCTTTGTATGCTGCAGTTATGATAGATTCTGCGCAAAAGTTCTAGATAATTTCTGATCTGAGAATCATACATCGTTCCAGTTCTCGGAAAAGTTTAAAGGTGGCTGATGATTCTCTTTTGAGAATCAGAATACCTATCTTAAGTGGCTAAAATTTCTTAAGCAGATATGCTTCCAGGGAAAAAAGCTTACTTCCTTACTTATTCAGCGTTATATTTTATTTAATTTACGCATACTTAGTTACAGCAGCAACATAGATATTGGCACGCGTCTGCACGCGCCTTTTTTTGCAGAGTCCAGCTCACAGTTTGATTGTTTACCAAATGGTGACCCCATTCCTGGGTTTTCTCATACCAGACCTTCTTCTTCAAATAGAAATAATTCACCGGAAAAGATTCTTCCTGCTGTCGAGCCTCCAATTCGTGCCAGATCCAGGTCTCCTCCTGTCAGGTTGATGGTTCCTCCTGCCAATACCATAGTTCCTCCTACAAAACTTCCTACTTCTGACGGAATTGGATGTGGACTTGAACAACTTAAGTTTATTCGCCTAAGATCCTTTGGGCATCAAGCCCGGATATTTCAACTTCGAAGGTACACTTTTCCTGAAAGTAAACGACTTAAAATGCAAATAGGCAAAAATAGGTATACGCATATGCCAACACAAGAACAAATTGTGTTATCAACCATGGATGGCGACGTCTTTGCTATATTAGAGACTCATAATGTTCTTGCTGGGTTTTATAGATATGATACTCGCACTCATAGTAGACGGCGAGCGAAAATAAACATAGAAACCGGTAAGATTACCGATTTGACCAGAGAAGAAGTATCCCATACTCCAGTAGGTGCCCGCCGCCCAGTCACAGGGTGTTTTAATATCGAAAATGTAAACAATGTTCCTCTACACAACTAGTATTAATAATTACCGACCAATAGCGACAGTATACCTGCACCTGCTCACAAGCGTCAAGTGGACGGATGAAATCAGTCAGCTCGGATGACGAGCGGCCAATAATCTATTGGACTAGAGCGTTTCAGCCCACTAGACTACTATGCATAAGTGGCCGAACTTAAATTACTGAAAGGATTCTAGGCCCTCTTTAAGACCTCTCTTTTATACCCCTTTTTATCTAAAAAGATAAATTAATAAAAAAACAAGTGTCATACTTTATATTTCAATCACAAAAGGTGAAACTTATAAAAATAATAATATTAAAACCAAGCAGACAAATTGTCAACAAATAAAGGTTTTTCACTCAAGCACAAAAATAATTTTCCACTTACCTGATGCAATATTACCTAACAATCATAAAATTTTAAACTAAGAAAATGATATTTTTACTAAAAAAGGAGAATTTTAAACTACGGAAGATCAATCTCATAAAATGAAAAAGCTGAATTTTCAGGTCAAAATAAATTTTAAACCAGAACAAAAGCTTTTCGACTAAAGATTTCCATTTCCAATTGAAGACATAAGCCTTTAATAAATTTTTTTCAACAATTTACTCAGTAGTAGTCAAATTATTATTGTCATGAATTATTAAGAAAAAAATGAGTTCTTAATAATTTCATTCAACCAAATATTTCAATCAAGACAAGAAGATCAACTTGTAAGAAATAGTTGAATTTTCTGTCAAAAAATGTTTCAGATGACTATGCAATTTTTAATTGCAAAAAGTGAAAGACCCCTTTAGCGTAGCAAATCGAGAGAGATTGTCTCGAACACCTCCCCCTCGATCTTTTATGTAATTGAAGTACTGGACTATAACAATAAATTACAATGGAATATTGTGCAATTCGCTTTGTCATAAGAGTTCACCTTGTTGCAACAAAATGAACATGAATGAAACGAAAGATTTAAAAAAAATAATTTTTCGTTTAAATATTTTGTTTTTCGAAGTGCGCATTTCATGTCGGCTTTGTAGTAAACCCAACCAAACAAACAGCCACGTCATAGGACTGTCAAGCAAGAGCTTTTTATTTTATTCTATACTAATGGTATAATATTAAATTTTATTTATTTATTTTTAATGCAGAAAGTTAAATTTTTTCGACTAAATATTAAATTATTAATAAAACTAGTTATCTAGATTTTACATGAAACAGCTTGTTTTCAAGAAAGTTTATTATGTAATTTATTTTCTCATAAGAGCGCATTTAGATCTAATAAATCAACTTAAAATTGCGTCGAGTTTAGAATCTTTCGAACAGATTGAGAAGAAGAATGTTTACGTTTATTTCGATGCACGTTATCATCTTTTTAAAAGTCATCAGCAATAAATAAATCTCTCTTCTGACCAAACTGTCTCACGAAAGGCAAATATGGCATGTTAACTGCTTTCTATAAGATAGCGCCTACATTTATAAAATGAAGAACTATAATTATTATATTAATATATCATTCAGTCTTTGTTTTACACTGAAAAATGAGGGTCGTTTATACTCTGGTTTCTACCGTCTCAATTATCCTTATTTCTACTGGTAAATATAATATTATTATAGATATATATAATTTATAAAAATGTTTTTAATCCTTGGGCAAACAATACTTGCTTGAGGATATCCACATTTTACCCTAATTTCTATTTTCTCTCAAACTTTATATTGAAAATATTAAACAGATTTGCTAGTGCTTTCTTATCGGAATTAAAAAAACTTAGCTTATTGTCCTCTTGCTATAAAAATATTTATTTTATATATTTACTTTTCTTTCCACCCAATTAGAATTTTCTAATGCAACTATGTTTGTACATGTAAGTTCTGAATTATGTAGATGTTACGAAGTACTTTTCGAGATTCTTTACAGCCTTAACAAAAACGTCAATTTATTATTCTATTCTTGTTTCTTTTTAGGTAAACATACTGTAACTTATCTAAAGTTAAACATTCAAGTTGTAGGTTATGTGATTGGTATGTTTTGCTTTCGCGAACTTATTCATTGCAAAAGACTTCTTTTCTTAAGAGCAAATTAATATGAGTGTTCGGACATTAAACAAAATATCCTGGTATGATATTCTGTCATCAATATTCTCTCCCTAATTAGCATTTAAAAAAAAATAGCGTAATCCTCGTTTAATTGCCTTAGTTACCAGCATAAGCCCTATATAAACGTGTAGAACGGCCTAAGTACATTAATAAAGCCACTACTCTGCGATATGGAGTTATAGCATTTCTTTTTTCTCGTTTTCATTACATCTTTGATATAAATTACAACCCTTGTAAGGTGCACATTATCTTTATTATTGTTAGCACAGGCATCTAAGATGAGTCGAAGGAGCTTTGACAAAAGAGAATTCACAATTACTAAATAAAAGTTGTCGAGGCTTGCATCTTCCAATTTAAAAGGCTTGCGCATAAATGTGAGGTACATAGAACAACCGAGCGTGAAGCGTGAGAAAAATATATTATCGAGCGCGCAGCGCGAGAACCAACAGTCGCGCGCTCAGGGCACGCTCAAGCTTGCGAGCAAAGGATGAAATCCGGATCTGGATTAACGGCTTAATATTAAATTATTAATTATTTATTACTTCACTTCTTCTAACTCTATCCAAATTGATTACGCAGGCACACAGAAAGAATTGTCTGAACTGTTGACCGGATCAGGTTGATCTTATTTGGTTAAGGTTGCTCAATCAGAATCCGGTGATTTATCCCTGCAAAGAGCACTTCTGCTCCTAACCTGAAAAACGTCAAGCCTAACCGCAAAGCTGCCTTCAATTTGCGAGAATAAACGATCTTCTAGTTGTAGAGTGTGGATACGGTTCTTTTTTTATCAGAAAGGTTCAAGTACGTTCCTAACCTCAAAATATCCCAACCCAGAACTGCCAAAGTAGTCCATTTTCTGATGATAATATGAACACCAATGACGAAATTTTAATTTTGACTACGCTCGCGGACTGATGTGACTTTTGAGGTTATGTTGACATCTTTTAGGTTAGACATGATTCATGACATAAAGGGATAAATGGAAAGGTAGGATCAATCCAAGTGACCTGCAAAAAAATGAAAATTTGGCAATTGGTCATATTAGAATAACAAAACGGACTGCTTTGGAAATTTTTGAAAGTCATGATTTGACAACATCATACTTAAATCCAGTGAACTTAAAAACCTGAGGAAATGTGGTCAGTTTTCATTTTTTAAAACAAAAAGGGCTATTTTGGCTATTTGTAGTTGTTTCTTGAGGATATAAACAAATTATGACCTAATGGAATAAAACGGTCACCCTCATCACACACCACAGCTTCCTTTTTACTTTCAAATCATATTATTCTCAGTTAATAAGCTTTTATTAATTAAGAACGCATTGTCTTTTTCAATCTAAGTCATTGATTTAATGTTGAGCATTTAACTTTATATGAAAAAAATATATTTACACATATTATCTATTGATTAACTTTCTTATTCTTCCTGCCATTTATTGCAAATATTTTTTATACCAACTTTTTTAAATGAAAAGAACTTTATCATTCGATTTTTATATTTAAAAGAAATCGAATCAAAATTTAAACTCTATGATCTCAGAGTTCATATTCTTTCACAAATGCTTTAAATTTGAATGCACTACCTTGAACTGTCAATTTAAGTGGCAGAGATTTTGATGTCTCTGATACCCACACTTTTGTTCACAGTGCTGTATGTAACATAACCATTTGCGTTTATAGTATTCGTATGATCCTTGACTGTATCAGAGTCTTTATTAAGTATATCAATATTCATATCACAAATTATTACCATCTTTCTTTTCTCGAAATCGAGATTTCGAAATATGCACTCACCTCGCAATATTGTGACACGGTGTTCGTGAAACAAAAACAATATCTCCTCGAACCAGACTTCCTACTTTTAACGGATATGAATGTGGACTTGAACAACCTAGGTTTATTCGGATACACTTTTCCCGCAAACACAACAGTTGACATAAATAAAAAAAAGAATATGTATACGCCTATGCCACCCCAGAACAAATTGTATTATCAACATTTGATGGTGACGTCTACGCTATAATATTAAGCACTCACAATACTCTTGCTTGAATGCATAGATATGATGATTTCGATTACAATCGCAATAAAAGGCGGGACAAAGTAAACATGGCACCCGGCAGGATTACTGCACTTACCAGAGAAGATGTTAAAGATGTTCAAGTAGGTGAACACCCTACAATATCAGGGTGTTTTATAGTGCACAATATAGGGTTTAATCCTCTACACCCATCGCTCAAAAAATGTGAAACTATAAACTATAATGTTTGCCATCTGAAGTCAGAGGAAAATGTTTCATGCAACTGGTAATTCCATTAAAAAGTGTGTGCATTTTAATTCTCGAGGCTCTAATCTATCTTTAATGCCCAACTCAGTTATTCACACACAAACATACAAACACGCACGTTTTTTCAGGACTGTAAAAAATATCTAGTACCTTTTCAATTCAATTTGAATTTGTGAATCTGCAGAGGTATATCCTGCGGTTGATACGAAAATTGATGGGGTGAAAAGGTGAACGAGAATCATAAAATTGACGAGAATGAAGCTGATTTAGCAATAAATGCATCGGAGATTCCATTTGCAGTATCTTGCTTGTCTTGTTTCAAATTATACTCGGAAAATCGTTAAAAAAAACTACCTAGGGCAAGTACTCGGTTCTGGAACAGTTTTGCGCAACAAGTACGCGGCCGATGGAAATCTGTAAAGGACAATTGCATGCTCCACGCAGTTCCCTCAGGCTTCTGATGGGATTATCAACAAAGTGTAAAATGCACGTGCCTCAAATTAATGTCACAACTGCCTATCTTAAGGGAAAAATCGATACTGAAATTTACATGGAGAAATCAGAACTTTTGGCTAAAAAGTCAGAGTGAATTGTTCTAGAAGAAAAAGATGTCAAACTCTTGGAGCAAGCGAAAACCATGCTACAAGGTCTTCAAGAATAAGCCAAAGCATGTAAATTAAAAAGAGCCATATATGCTTCGGAAAGCAAACTATCGCTTAATGCTGAGGAGGACGAGGACAGCGACGCATCGCATCCATTCAGGGAACTTATTGTAGCCTTAATGTATCTTGCCATTGGCACACGCCGCGACATTGTTCATGCCGTTAGTGTGCTAAGCCAATTAAATGCCTGCCACGAAAGGGCTCATCAGCTTGCAGCTGAATGTATTCCAACATACCTAAAGGGCCCCATCAATCTAAAGCTCGTCTTCAAAAGCGATAAGGAAAATCGAAAGGGTTACGTCGATACTGACTGGGCGAACTACATTATTTCTTGGAGGTCTGACACTGGTTTGGTTTTTATTCTTCCTTGAGCTGCGTTGTCCTGGGAATCCCGAAAACAACGAACAGTTGCTCTTTCGGAAAGTTCTTCAATGACAATTAAAGTGCTGGAAAGTTGGCAGCAAACTCAGTTTTCGACTCGAGGTCTAAACATATTAACATTAAACCTTACTTCATTTGGTGATGTGCTGAATAGTCGATCAATCAAACTGTCATATACTTGGACAGAAAATATAATCGCCGACGTTCTTACGAAACCATTGCCAGAAATAGAACTACTTATCGTTCCTTTCTTTTTATATTTGCTTCGATTTGACAATTCTTTTTTGTTATCTATATGTATCTTCAGTGTAATGGAGTATTCCTTCACTGTAAAGTTTCCTTCGACCGTTTTTTTACAATAACGTGGTT
>JAAAKG020186782.1:7025-25195 GCA_010014905.2 Druon quercuslanigerum | reverse complement strand
AGTCCCGTGTTCAGTTGTGTCCTTCACCGCCCTTTCGTTCTTCATACGGGCTACCGCTCTCCGTTTTGCGGTCTCCCCAACACTCTCCAGACAGTTGCAGAAATATTCACTTGAGAACACAAGATCATCCTTTATTTCAGACAAAATGCCTTGCGCTTTTTCAAGTCCCTCCCTGATAGGTAGGAACATATTCTCCTCTTGATTTAAATCCATCAAGGCTTCCTTCATTCTGCGCAAATCCGCCTCTTCCGTCAACCCTTTCACATCGTCGTTAATACTTCCCTCTAATGTACCTTTATTTTCTTCCATAATTTTATTAAAATCTTCCATAACAATCCCACGAGAAGCTAGGGAAGTAAAAGGTCTACCCCCGCAAAGCCCGGCATGCGGGGGTAAGGTCTAAATACTCTAGGAGGCGACCTGGTATCCTGACTGACTGTACTAGACGGCAGCGAGACATGGACCTATCAAGAAAAATATAAGAGTAAAATTAACGCGATTGACATGAGATTCTTGCACACAATATGCGGAAAAACTCTAATGAGCAAAAAGAGCAACGAGATAATCCTTTAAGCATATAATGCTGAAGAGACGCTTGTTGACACATGGGAAAGAAATCGGTTAAGATAGTTCGGACGTGTTGATAAAATGAAGGATGAACGACTCAGGAAACAACTGATTCTAAATCAATCTAAAAATTCTATAACCTTATCCACACACTACTCCCATCCCCACCGAGTGAGTCACGCCTACTCCGAAAGGGAAACGGCTTAATAGTGTAATCATAATAAAAATAAATGATAAAGAAAAGTTACCAATGGTAGAAAATCTCAGTGGGATTGTAAGATTCCGGTGTTACTTACAACGTCAGGAGTCTCTCATTTAGAGAAATCTTATATTTAAGAATATCGACTTTCTCCACAGTAATAAGATTTGAATTGATAAGGTTTAAGAATTTGTATTCCTATGTATGGGTGATTTTTTTTCGTCTAAATATTCCCCAACAGAAACAGAAAGAAAAGCAAAATATTTATTGAACCTATTTTTGAATTCTTAAATCGTTTTATAATTTAAAGAATTCGAAAAATAATTAAATTTATATTTATTTATATTCTAATAATTTTTTTTGAAAGTTTTATAATGCACTATGGAGATCTATTTAAATGTGTGGATTAAACTAATTTTAACTCTAGAGAGACACACTAAAATTGATTGTCATTAAAATTTTAAAACTTATATTCCACAAGAAGATATTAAAACAATTGATTATACATGTTCATGCAATTACAAGGAATTAAAGAGAATATTTACGCTGAAATCTTCAAATATTAATTGTTTTTTATTCAGCGCCTATTGACGGCCTATGCGTGATAAACTGGACTCAAAGTGTACAGATGAATGGGTTTTTGAGAAATATTTAGACGATAGAATGAAAGCGGCAAAAACTCTGGAGGTGACACGCAAAAATTGCAAGCAGAAGTCTCATCAAACGAAGGTACAATTCGATTGCACTCCATTTATCCCTGCGTCAATAAAAAGTGTTTCATCCTTGAATAAAATCGATACTGATGAATTCAGCGTACATAGTAATCCTCACGCGACCACCTCAGCAGCGAAAAAGAGCACGGATTTTTTATCAATATCATATGAAAAACAGTTGGACGGACTTCTACATCACAAACTTTCGCAAGATTCTACAAGGTCTTCAACAAGTCAACAAGTAAAATATTAATTAAATGGGTCAATGTTTTTCTTGGAGTATGACCTGAGTACATATTTAAACCCAAAATTTCTATCTGGACAGTTATTTACCCGTTTTTAGACTTTTCAGACACCCTATACAATTTTTATTTACAATAAATGTTTTTTGACTGTGAATAGTGGCGACATTAATACATAATACAGGATACTACATTACGATCTTTTTCGGAAGAGCAGTTGATTAAGAGATGACTTCTGACAAACAGCCACTTGCAAGCCTTATTTCGTGACACTTGTTTAGAGATTTTACTACAGAATTGAAGCAAATGGATTACCAGTTGAATCGTTGTCCAGGATTCAGTCGTGAGCTTGATTAAATTCCGTGCGAGCTTAACTAAGCCCTAATGCGCATGACCCTATTAGCAAGCAGACGACAAAGAAGAAGAGCGTTAAATTCGCCTGCAAATTTTTAGGATTGAAACTAGTACCAAATAGAGGACAACTTTTATGTCCGTTAATGAGATGTATAGTTCCGATCCTAAAGGATGTGATCTACGATTCGAAGCCGTTCTTGAGCAGTCTAGAAACAATGAAGCTTTTTAGCATTGTTCAATTCGAAGTTCGTTCTTTATAGAACTTGGCAGCATTTTCCTTTTGGAAATGCACGGGTTTTGGATTCATCCGTTTGCTACTCAACAAGAATACAAGCTGGTTGAGATACAGATAGCCTTCAACCTTTAGAATTCGGAATACCAGATTTTCGAGAGGAGATAATTGCTTTATTGGAAACTATAGTTTTATTATCGAGAATCTTGTTTTATAGTCTGACTCGACATTTTCTGTTCCAGAAACTAAATCTATCATGTTTGCTGCTGAAAATCCCTCAAAATGTTTTTCTCTCCATATCGACCCCGCAAAATAATTTCTAGCAATGTTCTTGACCAAATGTAATCCGTTTAGTTGCCTAAAGAAGTAAATACCGCAATTATACGTATATCAAAAATCTAATTTTAAGTAAAATTTGTTTTAAGAAAAGGTTATAATGATGATGGATTAAAAATCGATAAACTTCACCACACCTAATGCCTATCCCTTTCCATTTTCATATCGTACCATATTTTAGGGTTTTCAATGGATTTAAAAGCATTTGAAAGTATTTGATAATATTCCAAAGAATGTAAAGAAATTAAACTCAAAGGTAACTTAGCTTCATCAGGAACGTAATACTGTTGCTAAAGAAGATTTCACAACTGTCGAAAAAGATTGCAAAAAGTTTGCGCAACTCTGAATTAATTCTGTAGTGACGTTAAATTTTGCTTGAATATATCAATATTAGTTTACTTTTAGTTATATTTATTGGTACAAATGATTTTTTCTGAAAAACGCTGTTCAACGGAAACATTTTTTAAACATATTTGTTGTAACAAATTGCATTTTTTAGCTTTAAACAATATTTCTGAGTTTCACTGATTGCAAAAACAGTTTAAACTCGTTTCAACTCGTTCCGTGAAGCCATGAAGGAAAAAATAAAGTAATAATTTCTTTTTAAATCGGTTATAGTATTCAAAATTGTTGGTACATTGTAATAATTCTTTAATATATATCAAGCTTTCAATCTGACAAATTCTAGATAAAAAAATGTTTTTGGCAATTGGGCTATGTTAGGCAAATATTGTTCAATAACATTTTATCTTGGAAATTTCCTAGTTCGTGTTAAATACAATATGTTTTAGTCTTATATTTAAAAAAATTAATCTATCAACATTATTTCAAAATTGGCGGAGATTGGGCGAGGTATTCCCAGTGGAGCTTCCTTTATTTCTTCAATGGTCATCTCTTCAACCTCACCGCTGTTAATGTTTATTTTAGCCCGTTTTCGTACAGTATTATATAATCCACGAAGCACTGTATTATTTTTCTCTAATGTTGCAAATACTTCACCATTGGACGTTGACAATACAGTTTGTACTTCGGTTGGCATGGGCCTCAGCACATTATTTCTTTCTTTTACATGAATCTGTGCATTTACAGGAAAAGTGTATCTTCTAATTTCGAATCGCCGGTTCGGATTCGTGTGGGGAATAAGACGAATATTTCTAGGTCCTCCCAATGAGAGTCCGCATAGTTGGAGAGATGTACGAATGGCAGGAGGAGACCTGGACCTTTCACGAAGAGAAGACTCGGCATGATTAACGGACCTAATCGGAGAACGCGAAGAACGAGGTAAGGCAAGAGAAAGAGTCAAATCAAGAGAAGGTCTTTCACGAGGAACACGAGGACTGGAGTCGTCATTAGGTGATCGCTCAAACTGTAAGCTCAACTCTGAAATAAGATAAAGAGGTTTCTTGTGCATTCTCTCTCATCATAGTGTCCATTCAGAAACTTCTATGGTTTCCGTTTTCGCTCAAATGCAAACTGAATTGAGCCGCATACATATCCATTTCAAATCAGATAAGTTCTACACATAAAGTTGCAGAATCTCTCAGGAAGGAGATATCTTGCTTTTTAGAGGAAATTAGGCGATACATTTTTGCGATTTTTTCTCGGAAATGGTGCCAGATATCATAAACGAGTAACATATCTTTTTGTAGAGGTCTCTTAACTGTGCAAAATATTTTCTTCACATTTTTTTGTTTCCATTGTTTTTTGAATGAAAAATTCGAGAGTTTTATTTAATAGAAAACGATTCTCATGGCCACAAAAGTTATTTAGCCCGCATAAAACTTACAAGGTACCGGTTCCGCCAACCTCAGTTAAAAAGTTTATTCTCCGTTAAAACTAGTTACACGTACCACCACTTTTTAATGGCCGGTTAACTATTGTTAAAGCCAACCGGTCAAGATTGGTCGAGAACGGTTACCTAATCATCCGTTACCCTAAAATGTGCAAGTGTTGTTGTAAAATATAGAGTGTTTAGAAGAAGTTCTAAGGTAAGTGTGGACACGAGCGTGGCATAAACCATACCTGGATTTGGCGCGCACGGTCATATTGCTTTGCTTTTCACTCGGCAGTCGGTTAGCCAATCACGTAAATGATTTAGAGTCAAATGGAAGTTATTTTTAAACGATTATCTAACTAGCTAACGGTGCTCTCTAAAAATATGGTGGAACACGCTACAGAATGATCAAAGCTTAACCTATCGCGTTAACTTTAACCCGCCGTCAGTTAACCATTAATTTAACCGAAGTTGATGGAAACGGCCCCAAGTGTAGAACCTGCCTGGTTTGAAATGGATTTGATCTCCGAAAAATCACATAACGTAGGATTTATTTTAACGAATCACCATTCGTCACAATTCCCACTTCATCAAATTGCCATGTTACACAAATCCCTTTTCTCCTACCACCCATCCGGGCTTAAATGTAGGTGAAAAATTCAAATCAGAGAATCGTGATTGGCTGATTGTTTTTCGTCGATGAAATGACGATCTTTGAACTGCAGTCTAAACCTAAAATAATCAGCAACAAATGGTTCATCATTCGACAATCTATGCAATCAGAAATCAAAGTTATCGATTAAGTTAACTCTTTAAATAGAAGAAAATACCTCAAGTAATTTTAAGTGAAATAAGAAACTAAAGCTACAGGTAGCTATGTTTTTTGATTGCGCAGATTATGGAGTGACATCTACAGTGATCGATAGTTGCCACTTCAAATGATGATATATTTCCTTTAAATTACTCGTATCATAAATGCGACACCTCGCTTGTGATAGCGTATATTTCTGATAAAATATTTTTCTCTGGATCCCATTAGTAGCTTAATTCGAAGAGCGCCCGACCAGCAATCGGAAGTTTTGTGGTCCGATTCCCAGTGGAACGTTTTTTGACATTCCGGAACCAAATTCCTTCGTTACCGACTTCGAGAAGCTTCCATCCATGATGGTTCATGTCCCTGCTAAGCTTCTAGAATATTCTCGGAGGTTTTGATGACGTCACATCCGACATCACAGTCTTAAGATAATGTCACATAATAATATTGCGCAATTGTGCGAAGGCTAAGTTTGCGAAATACAAGATTCAAGCGTATCATCTGCATGCATCAAGGTTATATGAAGTGGAATAAGAATGATTTATTGCTTCCATTAAGATAATACTTCAAACCAAAAAAAATTCTGTAGTCTGGAACCTTCTACAATTTTCGGACAAAGAGGGAGATATATTTATAGTTAGGACTGACCGGACCGGCCGCCTTACTATACCGTCCGTAATATTAGGTTCCCAATATTATTCTGTGACGTCCCCTGACTTTCAAGAATGTTCTAAAAGCTTAGCACGGACATGAACTCCTACAGGTGGAAATTTCCAGGAGTTGATAAGGTAGAAATCTTGGTCCAGAATGCTGCCTACCTATCTGCTTACCATTCAACTTTAAAGGAAAATAGCGATTGGGATGGAATTGGGATTAAAAGCACCAAAATTATATTTTGCAATTAGTTTAAAAAAGTAATTAAGATTATAGATATATTATTTAATTATAGTTACCAATAAAGTAGATAATAACGGCACAATATAATATGATAGAAGAAACAATTTTCATATTTTCTGATAAGAGAAAAAGATAGTTCGTGTATCTGATAGAATTGAATTACTAATTCAACTAATGAATGTTCTGATTCTTCGGATTATACAGAGTATCGCATAGTCATTATCCTATAGATAATAAGCTTAAACAATATTCTGGGCAGATATTTATATATAATTAGAGTGATTTACAAGGAAAAAATTTTACTTCTCAATTTGGTAAAACTGATATAAAAATTTATCTAATCTTAAAAAAATTTAAGTGTAACATCTACCTGATGAATATTTGTTAATTCCCGGTTTCTCTCTTTAAACTTTTCAGGAGACTTGAATGATTTTAAACGACTGTTCATAAAACATTTGACCTGTTTTGCACTTTTCCACCGAATGTCCTATCCCGAATGGCTTCAAAATGAAAAATTCCGCAAGGTATTTTAACGGAAATGTGACGAGCTGCATTATGGCTTTATGAATATAATTTACAGAGTGTCCTGGTACCCAAACTACATTTTTATATTTCCAAAATTTTTAGAAAAACTCGAGTCAAACATGATAATAATGATTTGTTGTAAAGTTAATAATTACCCAGTAATTAACCATTAGGGTCCCTGTACGAAAAAAATAACATTGCCTTGAAAATTCTAATTTTTTGATGCGGATGAGATGGCACCTAGTGTTTTCGAATGGATTTTTCGTGCTAAACACGAATTTAAGTTGAAAAACTTCCCATCACGTCACGTGTTTGTAAAAGTTTTAGAGCTGAACCATGATGTGAATAAAATTGAATCAAAGCTCCATAGTTTTTTGTTTTCTCTTCGACATTCATTTGATACTAAAGACCTTTAATTAAGTCACTATCTTGTTGTGAATTATGTCTTGAAGTTTTACCTGCAAATCATCTTTTGTTTTCTCGGTTTTCTTTTTGACACTAATTTGTTACTCCGCACCTAAATTGTCGTTTCTTCAGTTTGCGTCTTATATTTGATCAGTTTGCTACTATATCTCGAAGTTTCGTATGTATTAATGATCCAGATCGCTTCTGTTATGTGAGAGGCATAGCAGGGAAAGAAATAAGCATTGGATAAAGTAGAATTAGAAACTGAGAGAGAATTTAGAATTTGGTTCAAAAAACGTAATTTGATCAATACAGGAAAATTATTTCTACTCCCATTCCATATTAAATTAAAGCTCAGGAAGCAGTTTTTAAAAGCTCTAAACAAAAAGGGGAAATGTTTCAAATATCTTTGTGAAAAGTGTGTACACTTGAGTAATAAAAAACTGAAAGAGAGAGTTTTTGTCGGCCCAATATGACACAATTGATGAGTGATGAGGTATTTGGCAAAACAGTGTACGCAGTAGAAAAAATCCTGAATTGGATTTAAAAATGTTGTTAATGGTTTTTTTTTTTGAAAATACAAAGAGTTTGAATTTTTTAAACAAAACGCTTTCAGCTTTTCGCAAATTAGGTTGTAACATCAGTTTGAAAGTGCATTTCTGCTTCAATCATTTGAATTACTTTGTCAATATTAATTTTCGAAGCATAAGGGAAGATGTATCGGAAAGTTTCAATCAGGATATTTAAATAATGAGAAGATGGTATCAGTGACGGTGGAATACGAACACACTAGCGAATTACGGCCGGTCCTTAAAACGTGATCTTCCATTACAAATGTAGAAACGAAATTCTTAAAAGCGCAGTTTCTTCGCAATTCAATGACTCGTTAATTGACTGGTTTTTATTTCATTTCATTTCTTTTTTTATCAAGTTTCCTATTTTAACAACTTTTTATTAATTGACTACGAACTGTCAGTATTCAAGCAAATTCGTTTGAATTAAAAAAAAACCATCCGTTTTATTGGATCCGCCATTTTGAATTTTTAAAACCTAACTGAATATTCTAGACAAAAACAATCCTAGACAAAAACAAACCCTAAATCTAAAAGCGCATGCGATCAATTTAGCATACGGCTTATTTGTTTCAGCCTTTAATTACTGATAATAGCTACAGGGTTTGTCCAAAAAGTAATGAGATTTATTTTCTTTAAACACCTTTATTGATCCGATTCGTACAGACACTTGAAATTCTTCAGTTTCCATGCCTGAAAGGCTCATAGGAATACGTCCGAAGTGAGGTCCTTCAGGCACGCCGTCGTAACCGCTTGAATGTTGTCCACGTTGTCTAAATGCTTTCCTATAAAAACATTTTTGATGCGAGGGAATAGGAAAAAGTCGGATGAAGCCGGGTCAGGGCTGTACGGAAGTTAGGGGACCACAGAAACACCAGTGCGGGTCAGGTAGTCGCCGATGAGGAACGCAGAATGACTGGGCGCGTTGTCATTGTGAAGTTTCCAGACGTCGCGAGCTTCGACGTAGAGCAAAAACAGAGTCCACGAGAACACAGCTCCTATCGCTTCAAAAGCTCGCAGCACACTGCCGCCGTTGCGGCTAGTTTCCTAAGATCCCCCTCCACCTCCTGGCATAAACCGCGCGTCGCTAGCTAGCACAGTCTCTTCAAAAATCAATCGATCTCATTACTTTTCGGACAAACCCTGTATGTTGGTAGCACGTCATAGATCAGATCTAGAATTTAAAAAAAATGGTTCGAAACCCTGCTTGTAGGGGTTGCAACCCCTATTTTCTCAAAAACGTTACATCATGGAAACTTTTCGTGTTGATCACGAAAAATTCATTCGGAAACACTGGGTGCTATCTTATTCGCAAAACTCATCTAGAGCAGTGTAATCTGCGAATTTTTAGAAACAATTGACTAAACGATTTGACAATTCTAAAACCGATCATCACTTTCTTTTTACTAAATAATTACAACAATATTACGAGTGACTGGGAAAAGATTTACAGAGCACTCTCGAGGTTGTCTGACAAATCTGGGATCTAAGAATTAGGTTCACCTGCACGTGGCCGTTACAAACAGTTTAGTTTCGGTTACTACACACAGTGGCGCCGGAACGAAATGGGGGGGGGGGAGGGGGGCAAACTCACTTTCTATCGCTTTCTTTCTATCGCAACCTCGGAGTTGCGAATTTATAAATAAGTATAAAGAAAATTGCACAAAAATGAAATTTTTCCGTTTTCATATTTTAATCTGAAACTTTGAGGAACTGCTTTTACGTATACATTTTTTATGTGTGGAGAGTGTGCGCGTTGAAGGTACAACCTTACACAGAAAGTGAGCGACTGAGATAAGAAAAAATTCAAGCAAAGAAAAATGTTACGTTTTAAAGGACCTACAAGATTATTCTAACAACTTTTTGAATTATTGTGAAACATTTAAATTTTACATTTTGACGTCACAAAAAATAAAAGACTTACAAATTTGTTATTAATCATTTTAAAAAAATAGAATTTGCTGTTTTCCACAAATTTTTAATAAACAAGACAATGAATATACGTACCTTTTAATACCAATGCATAGCATATAGCACCAACCTATAGTGCTGTAATAAATACAATAAACATTTAATATAATACTGTGTCACATAGTGTAAAAAATTCACATTTAAGAGTAAATCGAGTGCAAAGCACGAGATAAGTGATCACAATGTCTTGGTTAAATCCGAATGGGCTTTAACAAAAGAGAATTCACAGTCACCAACTTACAGTTGTCCATTCTTGGAAATTTATTTTTAAAAGGCCTGTGCGTAGGAAATACAAAGACAGAGCGCTCAAAAGTGGGATGCAGACACATTTTTTAAAATTTTTTTACAGAAATTTTTTTATTTTTTTCATATTTTCTCATAAACTCTCCTGAATTATTTGAATTCTTTGTTTTTTAAATTTGTAATTGTAATTGTTTAGAATTTTTCAAGTCTTTTGTATTCATTAAACTGTTCTGAATTATTCTGAATTCTCTTATATCTTTTAGATTCTTAGAACTATTTTAAATTCTTTATATTGTTGTGTACTTCCTTTTCTTATCAATATCTTAATTGAATTCTTTATAGAATTCAGCAGAATTAAGAAAATTGAAAGGATTTTGAAGAATTTAGAGAATGCAGAAAAATTCACATAGAACCAAGGAATTCACAAATTAAAACAAGTACGAAAAATTTCAAGCAATTTAGAGAATTTTAAAAGAATTAGAAAAATACAAATTCGTTTATAGAATTCGTTTAAATTATAGAGAATTCAAAATATTCGAAAAAGCGAAATAATTTCAAGGTGTATCTAAATGATTTCAACATAATTAATGATAATTTAAACTAAAATTAAATTAAATGACTTAAAAATTATTGCCAATTATTGCCACAAATAAATATAAAGTTAGAATGATAATGGAAATTTTGGATTAATGTAGTTTAGTTCATAATAGTATCGTACTTCGAATTTATGGATTACCTAAAGTACATAAACCAAGCTGTCCACTTCGAACTGTGGTTTTATTAATCAATATAAAAAATTCTTTTGAATTCGTAAATATAATAATTAAAAAAGAAAGTCCTTCTAAATACATTATGGCTTTTCTAGGCGTATCATATCTATTTACGAATAGTCCAGTGGATTCAGTATCTAATAGTATTCTAAGTAGGTGGATAAAAATCAATTTTTTACAGATTTACTTCTATCAAAATTTTAAGAGGGAATACAATTTTTAATTGAAACAACTATTTTGTCGGACTTAGCTATTCAAGATTTAGAATCCAATATCATTAGAAATTTAGATTTTACAATACAGTACTCCGTTGGCTAGCGGGTTGGATTCCCGGCTCGCACTCTGGAAGAGCTTCGGCGGCCCATACGTGGAACACTAGCTTAGCAAGGGAGTGTTCATCTCCGAAGAGTCGTGGTACCGGTACTTCTAGATCAAAAGGTTCTTCTATAAGTACTCAAAGCAGTTGCTCTTGGTGGTTCGGAACCCACCTTAAAGTGTAGGTCCCGCTCCCACTACTAAGTGAGTGTGTGCGGAATATGTAAAAGGAATAGGGAAGAAGTACAAAAAAATTTAAACCCTTAGGGGACACAATAGAATCTTCCATTCCAATGCAGTGCAAAATAAATGCTGATAACCTTCAAATAATAATGTTTCATCCCATGACGATTGGTCGGCAATAGTCAAGCATCCGCTATCGTTCTTTAAAGATAGAGCTTTACCCTTAATCATCGCATTAAGTTAATGTTTATGAACCCAGAACCAAAAATTGCAAAAAAAATCGCTGCAAAAAAAAAACTTGAATCCAGTTCTTTGAAAAATCCTAATCCTGACATATCACTTACAAAATCCACAAGCCATAAAAATTCCAAATATAATCCACACATAAATGCCGAATTACGTGAAAGCCTTAGGCTTTTTTTAACACAAATTTCATTTTCGGTTGTACCAATTTGTAGTATTAGAAGATGAAGATAAAGCTGAAAAACTTCAAAATGTCGTTAAACTCCCTGAAGCTACTGAACATTTAACTAATTAATTAAAATCAGTGCGCATTTAAATTAAATTTCGTTTCACTGATATTTTATTTGTAGTTAAATTATAATCCATAATATTGCAAATAAAAACAAAACAGAAAATATTAAATTAATTAATAGAAAGCTGCCCCAGGGAGGCAAAGAAACATAAACCTGCTGTTGCAGTTCGTTAAAAATTATTGTTTACTTTCTAAAATTTTTCAAACGATTTTAATTTCACGGACTTTATAATTCAGTATTTCACTTGTTCTGCGAGTAAGCATAAGTGCCATCTATGACGGCAATTTCTCAGGGATATTCTGGTTGTACATTATGTAGTTTATTGGCAAATGGTCTCAGATATCCTTCTACATATTCCTCATTAGTTATAGTTACTTTGGTAAAGGATACACGGAGAAAAAAACCACCCACGTCAAGGCTTTAACAACCGTGCTGAGGACTGAATGGCACCAGGGTGTGGTGTTTTAAACGTTGTGTCTCTAGGAAAACATATTTAAGAAATTGGAGAATTTCTGTGGTTCAAAACCAACCATGCAAAAGGAAATTGCAGCGGGTCTAGATGACGCATTCGAGGTGATAGAGGAGAGGAAGAGGAACGGAGGGGCTGTAGAAGGCTGGTTTAACATCTTTGAATACCGGATTAGCGAGTGTTTCACCAAGAAGGTACAGCCGACATGAAGGACACGGGTGGAATGGGAACTAAAACGGAGGCAGTCCTTCCACCCGGGAAAAGAGTGAGGGAGCCAACTGTGAGTCCCCAAGAGAGAATAGTCCCAAGACCATCGACTAAGAAGCAGATGACCTGCATCGTTGGGCAAGGACACCATCAAAGGAGATAAAAAACAGAAGGTTTAATCTCCTCCTAAATAAATAAAGGAAAAGAAAGCCCTGAGACGCGCCTGACCGTTAGCGGAGCTAGTGAAACCGCCGCAGGGGCAAAACTACGCGCAGGTTCTTAAGGGCATTAAAACCAAGATAAAACCCTTGTGCTTAAATCATGGGTATAAGGCAGGCAAGCAAAGCGAAGCATAGGGCAGGTCCAAACTGTCTTCAGTTATTAGGGAACTATTCGGAGAAGCGGAAAACGTGCGAGAGCTCGCTCCTGGACTGAAGTTGAGAATTTTGAACTTAGCTAAAACGACGGAGGTAGAGGAGATTAGGGATGCCCTGAAGACACACTTCAAGGTCATAAGCTACGAGAGATCAACGTGTAGCTCGCGAAAAAGACCTTAAACACAACTCTGAAGGCCTTTATGGAGCTAAGTGCAGAGTTAGCCGCTAAAACTAATATCACAGTTTGTATAATGTATTACGTTAACGAGAGGACCATCGTTGAAATTTTAAATTTATATATCGCGTATACACAACAAATTTTTTTGAAATTCTATTTTGCTGAACAAAAAGGAAACTTGAAAAATAAAAAGTTTAATTTTTTGCAGAAATCCTCTGTTTCAAAAAAAATATTATTCTATCAGTTAAATCAAACATTTTCTGTGCGATGAAAAAAGTAAATTGTTTGAGGTCTAAATAATAATTATTGACAACAGTTTTGATTAAAAAGTAAAACTTAAATGTCAGTATGGTAATTATTTTCTAACTCTATACTATAATATTCTAAATAAAACTATTTTCGTAGGTGATTAATCAGAAATTGACGGCATGCAGAAATAGCGGTATCTTTGTCTTATTGACCAATCGTTCGAAAAATTCTCTCGTGCAGAGATCTAGAGATTATTGGCTTTGGCTCGTAGAGTTCATTGAAAAAAGCTGTCGCATGTCCTTCTATAATTCTTCTCTAATAATCGCTGTGAATCCAATGTTTCCAGGTACAGATTGCTGCACCATAGACACTATTACCATATCAATAGCTATGTTTTCTATAGCTCCTATAGCTAGTCTTCTGGGAGAGTAACAGATTATTTCCAGAAATTTAGCAGAAAGTTTCTGATGCATCTTGCAAACAAAATTCGTGAGGTACTTTTTCCTGACGTGTCATGTAACTCAGCTTTAGGGTCTTAATCAGTAAAGCTTTCCTGGTCACAGAAATCTTGATAAGAATTTACATTGTCATAAGATTTTGCGAAAATAAAATCATCTTCTCTCTAGTTATTGTACACGATCTATTAGCTGGTTGTAGTTCAGGAAGGTGCAATGTTTTGCCTATCTGAATTACTATTATTTATTGATGCAAACCATTAATCCCTGATGAGAGGCTCATTCGCTTACATAGCAGTCACTTCAAAATCTTAAACTTATTTTTGATATTTTTAATTTCCAAGGGGAGATAAGACTTTAAAACCAAAAAAAGTGCGGTAAACAGCAGAAAGAATACTAGAATACAATCTCAAGATTTCTCACAAAGAAAATGACAAGCCTGTCGTCTTCGATGAAAATAATAAGTGAAATGCCATTTTTAATGTAAATTTTTTAGGGATTTAAACAACTTTAGTGTCAGAAAATCGATAATTAAACTTAAATCAGTCTTTAATAATTTCTATCTTAATAGCGTTCAGCGATTCAAACGTTTCGCAAAAACCAGCAATTTTCCATAATTTTTACATTTTAATTCATGAAAGGGTAATGTAATTGTCCAAATTTTCGATCTCTGCTTTTCAACGGATCTTTACGTTTTGCCACTTAAAGAGACCGAAAATCATAAAATTTTGCAGCTGTCTGTCTGTATGCATGTCTCTATCTATGATTACCTGAATCTTGTAGCCACGCTAACTTTTCAAGGATTTGTCTAATCGAATCATGCTTTGATAAACTTCTTGTTATTCTCCAAATGAAGGTGAAGCTCGTTGAGCAGATATTTGCAACTGAAATTAAAAATTTTGAGCATTTTCACAATTAAAATTTTTTTTTACTCAGCATTTAAAAAAGGTTGCGAGTTTCGCAATGCCAATGTGATCGTCAAAGCCGTAGGTGCTTTTTTTAGAACCTTCTTTAAAAACAAATAGAACAAAATTTCAGTTAAAATTTATAGCTGTAATTCCTTAGAAGTTTGAATCACAGTTTTCTATTTAAGTTATAATATTTATGATATTTGAAAAAATGTAGATAAATTCTACGCATAAAATGTACAAAAACGAGAGCGTACGTGCGCGCCCAAGGCGCGCTCAAACTTATCGCAAGGTGCTGCGCGCAATAAGAATGTGCTCGCTCGGCGGTCATATATTTTCTAAATATTTTATCAGTTCCTTATAATCTATATAATTACTAAGTTTTGGAAAATTTTCTGTTTTGCTTGTGCACAATTAGAATTCTTAAAAAGAATTTTTGTTTTTATTTCTCTAATTTATTCCACACTCGGAATATATAATATTACGTTTTTTCTCTCTCAGGCGTGAGATCATTATATTCCAATATTTTGAGTTTAACTCATGGCACAACCCGTCTTACCAGAATCTTAAAGCGTGAATAGTATTTTGTTGAAAGTTCGTCTATATGTTACTTTCTTAAAACCCCTTTTTTGTTTTAAAGTATTAACTATTATTTTTTTTTGTCGAGAAATCACCATTTTATTAGAAATTTAAGTGTTTTTATTTGAAATAAATAAATCTAAAATTCTAGTTTGATATTTGTTTATTTTGATTACAATAGATGCAATAGATGCGGTCACTCAATTAACAGCTACTTGCCACCTGAATGTGTCGCTGAAATTTGTCTACCATTATTGTTTGAAAATTCCTTAAGATTGGATTTTCTTGACCTAAGGGAGTTTCCTCGATTTCTTCTGTGGTCAAAGCTTCAACTTTGCTGTTGTACATGTTTATTTTCACTCGTATTGCATCGCCTCCACTTCTTATGTATATCCCGCGAAGAAATGTATTATGTCGCGCCAATATTGCAACGACTTCATCATTGGACGTTGATATTACTGTGTGTACTTCATTTGATAAAGGCCTAAAGACCTGAAATTTTTCTCTCCTTACAATCAGAAGATTTTGAGGAAAAACGTATCTTTGAATTTCAAATCGCCGGCTCGTATTCGCGTGTGGAATAAGTTGGACAGATCTCAGTTCTTTAAGTGTAAATCCACGCAGGGTGAAAGCAGGACGAATGGCAGGTGGAGACCTGGACCTTGATCTGGCACGAAGAGAAGACTCGGCATCTGGAGAGGACCCGACTGGAGAATTTGTAGAATAAGGTAAGGCAAGAGAAAGAGACAAATCAAGAGAAGGCCTGCCACGAGGAACAACGGGAGGACAGTCGCCATCAGATGAACGATCGTACTGTAAGCTCAACTCTGCAACAAGAAACAGCCAGTCAACTTTCCTTGTTTATTCTCCTCTCGCATACTTTTCTTTTACGAAGAGGAAAGAAGTCATTTAAAAACTAAGTCATAATGCCGGACCGGTGACGTTAATAGGTTTTGTGACGATTAATCACAAGTGAAAAATATAAATTTATGTTCATAAACATGTTTTATATTATGCCAGATAAGATAAAAAGAAATTTTTTTACAATTAAAGCATCTTTGTAAAAATACGCTGTTAAACCTAGACGGAAAAATTATATATACTATGAACATTGTGTATAAAACAAATGTATTGGAATTTTATAACACATGTCCAGCAGTCAGGAACTCGACACCTGCGGAAGGAAAGGGAAGACTTATTTCTGACAAGAAAAATAAACGCGCGTATTGATAGAATTCAAGGAATTCATGGAATTTAAGGAATTCGCGGAACTCATGTGATTTAAAGAATTCGCGAAATCCGTGTATTTTAAAGAATTGGCGGAATTCGTGTAATCTAAAGAATTCCCGGAATTCATGGAATTTAAGGAATTCGCTGAACTCATGTGATTTAAAGAATTCGCGGAATCCGTGTAATTTAAAGAATTGGCGGAATTCGTGTAATCTAAAGAATTCCCGGAATTCGTGTAATTTAAAGAATTCTCAGAACTCGTGTGATTTAAAAAATTCTCAGAATTCATGATTTTGAAAGAATTTGCAGAATTCGTGTAATTTAAAGAATTCGCGGAATTCGTGGCTTTTCTTATAACTTTCAAAGAAATTATAGAATTTATGAAATTCGCCGAGTTCAGGAAAATCAGGGAATACACAGAATTCAGGAAAATCAGTAAATTTGCGAAATTAACGGAATTCGCGGAATTAAAATAATTTGCGGAAATAACGGTAATCAAGAAATTCAGCGAATTCGCGAAATCCAAAGAATTCACGGAACTCAATGAATTCATAATATTTAAGAATTTTACGGAATTAATGGATTCGAGAAATCTTGGAATTTACGAAATTCACTAAAATGCTGAATTTCATGGAATACAGCGAATTAGTGAAATATACGGAATTCACAGAATTCGTGGATTTCCAGAAATTTAAATAATATAATTGGTGAAATTCAAGAAAATTATGCAATGCACGGAATGTATGGAATTCATGGACTTCCACGAATTTCCTGAATTCCTTCCATTTCATGAATTTCTTGTACTCTACGAATTCTGCGAATTTCGCGAATTCCAAAAATAGCTTAAAATTTTAATTTCGTAAAATCTCAATGTACCAATTTGGTACAAATTAACATAAAATAGAATCAATGAAATTCAACAATAATCTTTTATATTAAAAAATTAACTATTTCATTTTTAGTTGAGAAATTATTTTCTTATTTGAAAATTTATTTTTTATAGTTAAAACCCTCCACTATTTTGTTAAAATGTTTTGGTTAAATAACTATTTAATATTTGTTAATGATTTTAAGACATTTGTACATTCGGATCCAGGCTTTATAGCATGAATGGTATCCGTTCCAAACAGGTGAAAATTCATAAAGCATTTTTTAGTCATTTTTCTAATTTTAAATTATTTTGCAAATTTGTAATGTATTTAACCACCTGGATAAAAGTTGAACTTCTTTGTTAGAATTTTTTATTTTTTCAAAAATCATCATTAATAAAAAATTGTAGTAATCTGTTGAAAATTCAAGAATTGTTTGTCCCTTTCGCTTTAGAGTTTTATTATATAGTATCAAATTTCAACTAATAGGTAGTAGACAACTTAAAGTTTTTAGATATAAGATTTAAGCAAAATGCTCGTCCCCCCCATTTTGGTCAAATTTCCACGTTTCGAGCTAAAGGTCAAGACCGTTATCCAGCCATTTTGGGTAAAAAGCCAGAAAGTTACGCAATTTTAGTATTTTTAAGCACACTTTTTTTCGAAAAGTTCTCGGTACGGATATTCATATTATTCAGAAAAAATAATAATTTATCCGAATAATTTATTTTCACAAAACCAAAAATTACTATAGTTATAGCATTTACAAAATTCTAAAAATACACGAAAATGAGCATTTTAAGCAAAATGATGCACAATTTCACAGTTTTCGAAACAACAATTTCACAGCATTCCAAAGATTCTCAAATGTATAAATGAGCTGAAAGTGTAAAAATGAGATTATACGAAGTCCTCTCTAACACAGCTCTGCTGACCCCCCCCCCCCCCCCCCCTCCTTTCCCCGCCTTCTTTGCTTTTTTTTTTTTTTTTGGCTGTATGACCCG
>JAAAKG020186771.1:4547-22536 GCA_010014905.2 Druon quercuslanigerum | reverse complement strand
TTATTTATCCGTTATAATACTTCAGTATCCTTTAAAATCTACTAAAATACTTTAAGACTCCACAAAATCATAAAAAAGCCCTTTATTTCTCTTAAAATATGTTAAAATCCCTTAAATTCTTTTGATATATTTTGAAATATTTTATTAATTTATTCAGTAAAAAACTTTATTGTTTCTTGAATTCTTTTAAAAATCCTCTAAAATCCGTGGATTTATACGTTAGATTCTTGTAAATTTTATCAAAATTCTTTGAAATTCCACGAAATCATAAAGAAACTTTAACCCTCGAAACATCCGTAAGAATTCCTTAAAATTTATTGACATTTTTTGCAAATATTTAGTTTATTCTTTTCGTAAAATATTTCATTATCTCTTAAAATTCTTTTCAAATCCTTTGAGAAATTTTCAATGTTTAAAATCATTGAAAAACTTTCTGTATGTTTTGAAATCCTTTAAAATCCGTGGTTGCATAGTTTAGATTCTTTTTAAATACTTTCAGATTCCACGAAATCACAAAACCATTTAATCCTCTTTAAATCCGTTTAAAATTCGTTAATTTCCTTTGATATTTATGCAAATATTTTATTTATCCAGTATAATACTTCAATATCTTTTAAAATCTATTAAAATACTTTACGACCCCACAAAATCATAAAAACTCATTATTCCTCTTAAAATATGTTAGAATCCCTTAAATTCTTTTGATTTCTTTCAAAATATTGTATTGATTCATTCAGCAGAATTTTTCAGTATTTCTTGAATTCTTTTTAAAATCCCCTAAGATCCGTCGATATATAGTTTTCATTCTTTTAAATTTTATTAAAATCCTCTGAGCTTCCACAAAATCTTTAAAAAAAAACTTAAATCCTCGAAACATCCGTTAAAGTTTCTTAAAATTATTTGAAAATTTTTGCAAATATTTTGTTTATTTTTTTCGTAAAATACTTCATTATCTCTTTAAATCCTTTTAAAATCTTTTTATTGTTGATCTTAGGTTTGTTGACCATGGAGTATTTATTATCAATTTTATATGTTTATTTTTGTTTGTCTACTGGTCTGTATCAATATGAATAAAATATTGATAAATCTTAAGATTTTGAAAAAATGTCTCTATCGCCGCTGGGATCTGAACCCAGGACCTTCAGATTCCTTTTAAAATCCTTGAAAATCATGTGAGTTTTTTTCGTGTACTACAATGAATTTAATAAACTACTTGAAACTGTGAATCAAAGACCTTGCGAGGATAAAAATAGGACATTAAACCTACCACCTATCATAAAAGAATCCTAAAAATAAATGTGTCAGATAAGAAAGAGCTTTTATAAAACATAAAGGAAGGTCAGAGAACAAAGGTACCGAGTAAAAGAACACACGAACGAGTGGCGAACGACGTAATTATTGGTAGTTGACAGTAACCGAAGATTACACTCTTTATATCCTAATTATAGTCAAGAGCGTCGAGAGAAAAGAGTGCATTTAGTTTCAAATTCCTAGAAGCCTAAAGCTACCAGAGAGATGCACAAAGATCGTGTAACATCAACCGGAAACGATTTAATTGTCCTCAGTGCAGACACTCGAATTTGTCACAAAACCACCATGTGACGAACGAGCCTTTTTAATTACAGATTCACGCCATCCATTCGTGTAATCACAGTCCTACTTTCTATCATTTCTTTTTTTTCAAGACCTGAGGTAAACTCAAAGAAAATTTATCCGCTTTTTTTCTGCGTGGGAAAAGAGGAAGATCAAAAAAGCACTTTTTTGCGTTCCATTTATGTAGGAAACACGTCTGTCCTATTTTCTTTCGCGTTTCGGATTACGCTGTATTCACCTTTGAATATGCTTACTTTTAGCTTATATACTCTGAACATAATTTCACAGAATGCCGTCATAAAGTACACTTTTTAGACTTTTTTTGGCTTTAATTGCAATTATTCCAATTATTTTTAATTTATTTTGAGGCGTTTTTATAGAGGATGGATTTAAGAAATTAGAATAAAGTGTATTGGTGACATATGATTATCTTGTGAAGCTATTCGCTTGGAGAGATTGCTAAAAGAATTGATCAGCATGCAATGGTATTTAACATAACCGAGTAAAAATTATTTGACACTATTGTGAGAATGCTTTTAATTAAATTCTTTAGAAATTCTTTTCATTTGAGAATATTGCTTATTGCGTTTGTTGATAATAAATTTTCATATAGTTTTCGCATTTTGCGAAGGATGGTGGTGCAACAGTACAGTTAAATAATAACCTAATAAGTTCAAGAACTCCTGTTTTCCCCTGTTTTCAAGAAACTTCCCATTTTTCTCATTTTTTCGCTTAAATGTTGGACTAAAAATTTGACTATATGTTTAAAAATGTAATCATTTTGTTAAAATGCAACTAATTTGCTAAAAAATCGATTTATTTTTGGTTGAGAATCAAATTTTTTAATGAAAAATTAAACTATGCTCTTTCTGATTTTAAATTTATCTTTAACAATTGAAAGTTCAACTATGTAGTTGAAAATTTATTTTTTTCAATGAGAGATGCACGTTATTTTTATGATTTATGTTTTTGTTTATAAAATCAACTTTTTCTTTGAAAATTTATCTATCTTGCTGAAAATTTTTTTTGTTTAAAAATTTAACTATTATATCTTGCTGAAAATTCTTTTTTTTTAATTAAAAGTAATTATCTCGACTGAAAATTTAACTATTCCATTTTTACCTGAAAATTTATACTTGAAATTGAAAATGGATCTTTTCTGGATAAAAATGCATATATTTTGTTAAAAATGCGTCTTTGTTTAGTAGAAAATGAATTTTTTTTCTTTGAAATTTCATGCTTTTCGGCTAAAGGATTTCCGTTGATGAATCATATTTTTAAGTAAAAAATTCGTCTTTTTTGCTTAAAAATTTAACAATGTGGTAGAAAATTGGAATCTTCTTGCTTAAAAAATCAATTTTTTGGTTTAAAATTTAACTCTTGTGCCAAAATATCACCTCTTTTTCTTGAAAATTAGACTATTCGGTTCTAAATGAAGTTTTTTAAAGAAGATTTTCTGTGATTCAACTATTTCGTTAAAAACCCGTTTTTCAGGTGAATGAATCTGCTTGAAATTAGTTTTTTTTTTAGTTGAAAATTATTTTTTAAACTTAAAATTTAAAGATTACATAAAAGGTTTACAAATCATCGTTTTTATTTGAAAAGTCAACTTTTATCTCAAAAATGTAATCTTCAGGCTTGAAAACTAAACTATTTTATAAAAAATTCATCTATTCTATTGAAAATTCCTCCTTTGTATTCAAAATTATTTTTTTGTTGTAGCAAAGTCATCTTTCTTTATTGCAAATTTAACTGTCTCGGCTGAAAATGAACTTTTTTTAAGGAAAAATTCAACTTTTCGGCTTGAAAATTCAAATGCTTTTCTCGTGACACCTTCAGGTTATCGCGCAATATATTTCCTAAGTAAAAAGTTTATAAAAATTGAAAAATTTCAGAAAAAAACCACATCTTTCAAGCATTACTATAGAAGATGGCTATAAATATCAATATTTTGTTTAAACTTATATGTTTTTAATTGAATTATACATTAACTCGATTTAACTGAAAATTTGACAACAAGTTGGAAATTTCAGAAAAAACCGTAGTTATCTAGCATTACGATAGAAGATAGATATTAACAATAATAATTTCTTAAAACTATGTTTGTTAAATTAAATTAATTATTACCTCGTTCTAACTAAAATTTTACAAAAGTACAAAATGTCAGAAAATAAGGCGCAAATTTCTACCATTATTGCAAAAGAATATTGTTATATACAATAATAATTTGTTTAAATAATTAAGTTTCCTAAATTTAATTAGTTATTGCCTCACAATCATTGAAAAGTGCACAAAATCTTTAATATTTCAGAAAAAAATGCAACTTTCTGGATTATTTAATGACAATGTTAATAAATACATTACACAATTATTTAAATAATTATTGCTGTAAATTTAATTTGTCATTGCGTTGCTTTAGCTTAAAAGTTGAAAGCAAGTTGAAAAAATCGGAAAACCGCGCCACTTTCAAACTCTATCCTAAGAGAAAATTGACATAAACAAAAATAAATTGTTTAAACAATTTATTTAAATATTTAAATCTAAATACAAAGAAATATTTAATGTAATGTAAACAATTTATATTTTAAAAACCGCAAAAGCATCATAATAAGCGCCTAAAACTCGCAAAACCCTTTTCTTCACTTATGGGGTTTTTTGGGATCCTATCAAACAGACTTATAAAGGTGATATTTAAAAATCATTATTGCCTCCATATTCTGTAGCTAGCGTATCTCATTTTTAAGCCAAATTTTGAGTCTCAACTCGATTCAGTCAATATTGAATCTTCAGAATAGAATTGACAGAAACGTATTTATTGTGGGAATTACGTGTCTAACTTCATAGGGCCTTCGGAACACCAAATTATCATTTTTTTCTGGATTCAAACAAATTTGGGGGCCATATGCGTAGAAATTAAAAAAAAGCATTTGGACCGCTCTATTGATTAGACGTCTAATTATGTGTGAAATAAGATTGGGAAAATAAAAGTTATTTGTAAAATTATTTAATTTTTGAAATAATCATTAATATATATAAAAAGTACTTACGAGCATCGTTTTCTACCCTTTTTCCATAACGACCGCTTGTGTAAAACTTATGTTGGGAAAGAGCGAGGGTAGCAAGGTTCAAGCTGATCCATAACCATATCACCAATTCTAGGCTACTGAACCTCAGCGTGGCTGACACAAGCCGTATTCTTCTACTGCTCGAGACCATTGTTTCTGCAACAGGTGAACGCTATAGAAACTTCCTCTCCACCGAAAAAAAATATTTTTTGTGACAATTAAATTTTTTACTACAATTTAGATCATACAAAGGGACAACTGGAGATCATAAAAAAATTCCCGATAAGTAAAATCCCGAATAAAAAATGTCCGAGTTTAAACAATTTAAGAAAATGTTTTTTTGTAAGAATTTTTAATTACAAATAAAATCATGAAATGTTATGATCTATTTAAAATGGTTTAAAATTGCTTATTTTTTGTTTCTTTTTTCAATTTGAAATACCGATATTTTTATTTAATAAAGAAAAAATGTTATTGGATAAAATAAAGAAAGAATTTTTTCCATCTTTTTTAATCGACTCGTCATTATCTAATGAACCTAGTGCAGCCTAATAAAATTCAATTCCTTAATGTTTTGATAATTTTTCATTTCTCTTAACCGTCAAAAAATTACACGCTAGACCTCCCGCGTGTCCTTCTTGAAACGGGGAGCGCCCGTTTTTGGTTCATCATGGGTACACTCCCGGTGCCGGCTTCCTCATTCCCAGGCGCATAAAATGCATCACATTTTCAATTAATTAAAAAAAAACAAAGAGGTCATTTGTAATACATGGACTAAAACTGAAGTCCTAGGAAGCGCCTTAAATGCTTAAATGAAACAAAAACAGGAAATGGATTTTATGGATAACCCCATTTTTTATTTTATCCAATACGGATAAAAGATTCGTACAGATAAAATCATTTTTGTGGCCTCTAGAAGCTTTTCGTTGAATTAAAATTTGTTATTTTTCTCGCACTAGGAAAGTATTTTATGTGGAACTTAAAAAAAATATTTCTTTAGCATTTTGCGATATTTACATTTTTTATGGAAAGAAATTCTCTTGGCCAGAAAAACGATTTACCTTGCATAAAATTTATAATATTTCTTAACCATTTGACTGTAAACCCAGCACAAGAATTCAAAGAGAAAAAATTTATATTTTCATTTTTTTTTAAATAAGTACACTCAAAATGTGTGATTCCCGACGAATAAAATTCCCAAAAGAAACTTTCCGATTTATAAAATATCCGTGATGGGAATAAAAAATTTAAGAAAATTATATTCAATTAAAACATTCCAGTTCAGGAATATTTATATTCGGAAACTTTATTATTATGGAAATTTAATATTTCGGAATTTTATTGTCCTGAAATTTTTATTATTCGGGAATTTTTGAATCAGGAATCTTATTACTTGAAAATTTTATGATTCGAGAGTTTTAGAATTCGGGAATAAAAAATTTTAAAAATTTATATTTAATTACAACATTCCAATTCAGGAATTTTTATATTTGGAAACTTTATTATTAGGGAATTTTATTATTTCGGAATTTCCCAATTCGGGAATTTTCTCACTCGAAAATGTTATTAATCGGGAATATTATTTTTCTCGTATTTTATAATTTAGAAATGTTACTCGGTAATTTTGTTATTTGGGAATTTTAGTATTCGGGAATAAAAACTTAAGATATTCAAATAAGATTAAAACATTACAATTCAAGAGTTATAATATTTGGAAATTTTATTCTTCAGGAATTTTTATATAATTCAGAAATGTTATTATTCGGGAATTTTAATTTTTAGGAATTTTATGACATATTTAGAAATGTTGTTACATTGCAGTTTATTCAAATTACAAAATTTATTGATATGGTAATATTTTGTAGTACTCAGAAAAACAAGAAACATGGTAATATTTTTATCGATCTATATGCACTTTTAGGGGGTTAAATACACCCCCGAAGTGTACCCTTAGATATCGTTTGTTTCAATAACTCACAAACGAATAATGATATCGAAATAAAACCAACGCTAGAATGTTTGGAATGTTTGCAACGCCTATTTTTAAAAATTAACAATCGTATATTTTTAAACCTATTTCCAGTTTTAAAAATATTAGCACGTGTTACATTTGTTTAAAAAATACTCTATGTTTTAGTATTTCAAGAAAAAGAAAAAAATCGAGGTCATTTGTAATACGTGGACTAAAAGTCGGTGCGAGAATTTCGATTGGGCTAAACCAAATTTGTTATTTAACAAAAAAATAAACAATATTTTTACCCCAACTTTTCAGATGTACCTTTTTTTGTAAGATCTGCGAATTGACTAAAGAAGAGCCTCAGCCAGTGTAATTACTATCTAGAAATAGTTTTCATTAGGTTAGAGTGCGAAAAAAATTGTTTATAATGTTTTAAACAATTTAATGAAGAAAAGCCATTTTTTGCGATTCGCAATTATTAGTTGTTAGAAATTCACAGTTTTTATAATGAATATGAGACAAAAATATGTGTCTTATTATGATTATTTAAAAATATCTGCTACTTGGCAGTATTATTTAAACAATTTTTATAAACAAATACACAGTTTTCGTATGTCACAATGAATAGGCTCCATTTTTTTGCAGAATCGATCAAAAATATCTTGCCAATAAATCCTTGTTGTCATTTTTTTTTAAATTAACAACAACTTATAATTATTTAAATAATATTTATAAACAAATTCACTTTTGTAACATGATTTCACGAATAGGCCCAATTTTTTCTTTTTAACCCACTAAAGATGTATTTTTAGGGACTCCTAGATGTAATTTTGTTCAAATTGATAAAAAATATTAATTATTTAAACAATTTTTATAAAAAATTGTACATTTTGGTCACTTTTGCAGGAATAGGCTTATTTTTTCGTGGAGTAAGCTAGAAATGTTTTACCAATGACTCCTTGTTGCCTTTTTTGTCCAATCAACAAAACACAGTTTGACCTTTTTTATATGAAAATTATTAACCTTCTTTGCGGAATCAACATTTGTTTATGAAAATTGTTTAAATAATTAACTTTTCTTATCCGTTGGCAAAGTACCATAGCAGAGTCGTTGGAAATACATTTTTAGTTTATTTCGCAAGAATAATGGAGCGTATTCTTGGAAAAATGGTCAAAATGTGCATTTCATTATAAAAAATTGTTTAAAAAATTAATATTTTTTATTAATTTTAACAAAATTACAGCAAGGAGTCACTTACGATACATCTTTCGTTGCTTTCGTAAGAAAAAATTTGCCCTATTTAAGAAATCATGTTAAAAAAGAGAATTTGTTTATAAATAATATTTGAATAATTACCAGTTGTTGTTAATTTAAAAAAATGACAACAAGGATTCATTGGCAAGACACTTTTGGTCGATTCTGCCAAAAAATGGAGCCTTTTCATTGTGACATACGAAAACTGTGTATTTGTTTATACAAATTGTTTAAATAATGCTGCCAAGCTGCAGATATTTTTAAATAATCATAATTAGGCATATATTTCTCTCATTATCTATATAAAAACTGTGAATTTCTAACAAATAATAATTGCGAGTTGCAAAAAATGGCTTTTGTTCATTAATTTGTTTAAAACATTATAAACAATTTATTTCTAACTCTATCCTACTGAAAACTATTGCTAGATAGTAATTACACTGACTGAGACTCTTCTTTAGTCAATTTGCAGATCTTACAAAAAAAGGTACATCTGAAAAGTTGGGGTAAAAATATTATTTATTTTGTTGTTAAATAAAAAATTTTGGTTCAGCCAAATCAAAGTTATCGCACTAATTCAATATACCCGAAAGCCTTACAGTCATTTAAAAAAAGAGTCCAATTCCATTGAAAATTGAGTTGTAGATAGACTTTTGTCCACAACAAGTGCTTTTGGTTAGTATTATTTAAATTTTCACTTTTATAATAATTTTTTACGTCAGATTCTAAAAAATATTTTTTAAGTATATTTTATTAACTATTAAAATGTGCAAGTTTAATGTTTACTTATGCATAACAACTTTTGCATACATACATTATGAAAATTAATTTTTTTTTTAAATTAGAAAGCTTTATAAATGTATTAAAAAAAATGTTTTGATAGATTTTAGTGTATTAAATGTTTATATAGATCTATAAAAAACTGTTTTCAATAAAAAATATTAAAGACATACAAAATATTGTAGTAAAGCGTAAATTAATATTCGGTTCTAACGTTTGTAAACGGTATAAGGTTTTGGTTAAAAATAGTACTTGGGAATTTTACCACATTTGATAATATTAGATTGTTAATAATCAAATATAATAAATCGTAGCTATACTTAATTGTAAGTATATATTTTTTAAATCGCGAAATACGGCTAATTTATTTTTGAAAATTTAGTCAGAGTATTTTTCAAACAAATATAAATATAGTTATATGTTTTTAAACAGAAAATAGCTTCAAAAAATGAGATTTTAAATTTTCTAAAAAGGGGTTGCAACCCTTAAAAATGAAAATAAGGCAGCTTTATAGACTTCTTTATTTAAAATATTTTGGCTTGGGTTTGATTTCGATACCTTTCTTCGTTTGAGAACTACTGAAGAAATGATTTGTGGGAGTAAATTTTAGGGGCAGATCCTGCCCTCTGAAAGTTAATATCATCTGAAAAAAGACATTTCTCTTATTTCTTAAAATATTACAACGTAGAGTATTTTTTAAACAAATATAACACATGCTAATACTTTTTTAACCGAAAATAGGTTTAAAAATATACGATTATTATTTTCAAAAATAGGGGCTGCGACCCTTAAACTTAAAAATAGGGCAGTTTGTAAGTTATTAAAACGAACAATATCTGGAGGTAAACTTTGGGGGTGTATTTAGCCCCCTAAAAGTTCATATTTTTTTACATATTTGAGTACCACATAATAAAAATCGTCGCCGGATACTTGGGGACCCTTTCATGTCAAAGAGTTGCAAAATACCCCAAGACAAAAGCTTCGAAATTAAAATTCTAACTTTCTTTTATTTTTGGAGGACTTGAAATATCAATTTTTCTTTTCCAATTTTCGTTAATTGTTTATAATAAGAAAAAGAAAAAACCGTACTAACTAGGCAGAATATCATCCGAATTCATAATTCAAAAATAATTTCGAGTGATATTAACTATATTAAACAATAAATATTTCGCGATTTTAATTTACTGGAAAATTGGTTATTCTTCTCACTGCTATTTTAAGTCGTTACTTCTTAATTAAGTAAAGGCCTTAATTAACCTTTTTTAAATTCTTTGATTCGATATTTCTTTCACAATAATATTGAGAAGGCATAGAAAGTTTCTGAAGAATTGAAAATTTATCAGAAAGGAAAAGTACACCTAATTAAGTTCAGGAAAGAATGCCCTTTGACAATTTTCTTCATAATAGTAGCCTTGGCACAATAAAGTTTGAAATACGACTTTTAAGTAATTGAAGTTGCATTGCCCATACGTGATTTAATGTAACCTTTTCAATATCATGTATGATGTCAATGCACTTTCATACGTCCATGATCCTAAAACCCATTTAAAATTCGTATAACACCTTATAATTCTTTATTATTTTTTTTAATACGATTTTAATATTAATATGTAAAAAATTCGACATAAAGTGAAAATAACTTCAACTGTCTATTTTCAGTTCGTTCTTTTGACTTTTATAGAATTTTGTGTATCACAATTTCAAAATTAGGAATTTTAATTCTAGAATTTTAGTTCTGAAATAGAAAATTTAAATCTTATTTGATTATTTGATATTAAAGGTGAAAATACCATTATTGACATTTTTATGTCCCTGTACCATCAATTTAGTAAAATAAAAATTCCAAATGAATAATTTCATTTGATGATACAATTTATTCCTGAATGTTTCTAAATTTCCTTTTTAGAAGAAAAGATATTATTCAAAGTTTTTTTAATATTGCTAAATACTTCAGGTATCAACATTTTACTACCACACTCTTAATTTTTAAATTTTTTTCAGACTTGAAAATAGTTGAGAAGAATGAACTCACGGTACGGGTAACAAAAAAAAAAATACCGTTACCGATAATAAGATTTCTGGAGAATTTTTTAATGATTTAGATGCTATTTTAAAAGATTAATTTTAAACTTTGAGTTATTTCAAAAGAATTTCAAAGCATTAGAAGGTTTAAAAATATCCCAAAATAATTTAAGATTTATAAGTTTCCAACAAATTTAGATTTTGAAATAAAATTTCGAAGCCCTTTAGGAATTTGAAAAGTTTTGAGAAATAAAGTTTTCTTAAGATTTGACGTGAAATTAAAATTGTTTTTTTCATTTTAATGACATTAATTTTATAAAAATATTTAAAAAGATATTAACACATTTCGTATAATTTCCCAATATTGCAGGAAATAGAATTTTTTTAATTTTCGAATTTTGGAAAATTAAAGAATGTTAGAAAAAATTCGAATAAGTTTAAGTGAAATTTAGAATTATGAAAGGCTTCAAGAAAATAAAAGAATGTTCTAAAAATGTCCAGAAACATTTGAAATTATTTTCTTATTTATCATTATTTTTTGAGGATTAAGGATCTAAAACATTTAAGAACAATTTTTGTAATTTTGTAGAATATTTTCAGAGTATCGGGACAAATTTGAATTATTTCAAAATATATTTAAAAGTTTAAAAAAAATTGTAATGATTAAAAATTTTAAAAGATTTTAAGTAACTGAAAACAAAATGCAGCTTTTTGAGAATTTCCTAATCAAATTTTAAGATTTTGAGAGTTTAAAGATGATAAAAAAAATTTCTGAAGGGTGCTGGACATATTTAAAGTGATTAAAAAGGTTTTAAAATATTAAAATTTCCAAAATTACAAAAAAAATAAGAAGATTAATAAAATATTTTACCATTTTTGTCAAACATTAAAAAGTCCTAAATATATTTTAAAGTGACTCAAATTTTGCCCAAACTTTCGTGAAAATTTTGTAAAATAAACAAAATTCTTAGAAATTTTCTACATACTTTTTCGACTCTTTTGCAATCTTCAAAAACCTTTTGTAATTTTCCCGAGAAACATAGGAAAATTATATTTATATAACTTTAAAGCAAAAAAAACTAAGAAACTTTAAAAATAAATATTTGTTTAAAATAAAATCAATAGTTATTGATTTCAAAATTCGACTATTCTGGTATAAATTTAATCCTTTTTAATAAAAATCTCAACTGTTTAGTTTACAATTTAAATTTTTGTATAAAATTAACAACTTTTTATTTACAATTAGAATCTTTTTTAGTTTTATTATCAAATATGATATTTTTCTCAGAGGATTCGCCTTTTTTGGTTGAAAATTTACTACTTGGTTAAAAGTTAAAATTCTGTAATAATAAATTACTTGTTTAGTTGAAGCTTCAACATTTCAGTTCAAAATTTATCTTTTTGGTTAACAATGTAACTATTTTATTAAAAATTCGTCTTTTATGACAAAAAATTAATCTTGTTGATTAAAAATTCGTCTTTTTCAAAACCTGCATGGTAGTAACTATTTTGGTTAAAAAGTTTCTTTATTGGATAAATTCAACTGTTTTTCGTTTTAAAAAAATTCCAAAATTGACAACATTTTTTTAAAGTTTAGGAAAAATTCTATTAGTTTTAAATATATATTTAAAAGTTTTAAGAAAATTTGAAACAAAGTTAAAAATTTTTAAATATTTTTTAAAATTTAAAACAAAACGTGGATTTTTAAAGATTGCGAAATACAATTTGGAAGTATAAAAAATTTTTGAAGTTGTTCAATATAATAAAAAACTCTTAAGACTCCTGGGAATATTTAAAGTAATTATTTATATTAAAAAATGTATTTTTAAAGAATTTTTTAAAAGATTTTAAATCATTATAAATGATTTCCAATATAGTCAAAAACGAATCCAAATCTTTTTCAATTTTTTCGTCTTTTTGGCTAAAAAATGTATCTAATTTAGTGAAAATTTAATCGTTTTTATAAAAGTCCAACTGTTTTATTTAAAATTAAAATAATTTTTCTTATGGGTGAGGATTCAACTATTTTGTTGTAAGTTTATCTTTTTGGATAAATTCAATCCTTTTTTATATCAGTAATGATAAAGTTAAACTAATTTGTTAAAAAATTATTTTCTTGGTCAGCGTTTTCAAAAACAAGAAATTTACTCAGTTTTTGATAACCATACATTTTCTCTAGAAAATAGTTATTTTTTAATGTTTTACTTCGTAAAACACTAATTAATTAATTTAATCATGCTATTATTATTTATTCTATGCTTCAGTTTTTATTTAAATAAACGAAATATATAAAAACAGTTTAAATACAAAAAAATTGTTCTGCTTTATAAACCAAATCAATAAAATAAATCGACTTTGTTTAAAAGTCTAATCAAGTCGGATGTAAAAAAATATAATGTTCTATAACACTTACCTTATTTCATAATTCCTTAAAATTGAGAAAATTCTACATTCTTTTCACGGCCGAAGTTCACAGGTGACTAAATGTAATCTGTAAGTCGAGAAACCCTTCCTTAACTTCTTTGCCTAAAATTATATATTCCCCTTTCTGTACACAAAATTTATCACATTTTATTTCCCTTACATTCAACAAGTGTAAATTCACCCTCTCTAATTGAACAAACAAAAGAGCTTAAATTGGGCAAAAAATCCGTGAAATCGATTAGATTCGTATCATTGCCTTTGATTCGGGACAACAAGCTTTATTCCAACCGCGTTATATTTCCTTTATTGCTTTAAGTTTACTTGCCAAAATTACAGAACTAAAGGCCAAATAAAAATAAAAAAGTTATTTTTAGTTTTTAAATTACTTTATCAATTCTTTCCAAAAATCACATGATTAAAAAAGAAAATAAATAATATAAAAATATAAATAAGGGATCGAATACAATTTTTAAGTGAATACCTATTTAAATTTCTAAATAATTTTTAAATAATTACTAAATAATTTTTGCTATGTCTATAAATTTTTTACTTTTTTTACTATTTAAGAATATTTTTGTGACACTAACAGGTACCAGAAGAGGCACGCAACAGATACGTAGAGAAGACTGTGGAGTCCTGTGAACCGACAATGGTTTATATAGCCCGCCCGACCACCCACAAGCTACCAAGAGACACCCTTGATTCGTCCTATGGTAATCCTGCACAACTCCCTTGATCCTCCTAGCGCCATTTTCTTTTTATTATTCAAAACTCCCCTAGGTTAGAAAAACTTTCAACAATTCTAATATTCTACATGAAAAAAAATTTTCGGGGCAATTTTGTTTAACATTTTTTTTATTTAACAGAAAACTTGACGTTTTTAATCATTATCCATTTCCGAAATTTTTAAAAACCAACACGGAAGATTAAAGAAATATTTTTTTAATAACTTAATTTGTTAATATAAAAATTAAATTAAATTCTTTTTTTTTATACAGTGGAGATACTCTTTAAAAATAATATTCAGATTGCTAAAACATTTAAAGAATACTTTTTTTATATAAAAAATTAATAAAAAAATTGCTACTTAATGATTGAAAAGACTTAAAGAGTTTATTTTTTTATTTTTCATTTATTCTTATCCATTTCGAGCTCAAAACACTTCGCTCCTTTGATACATTTTTTTTTCATTTGTCCGCCATAATTAATGTGTACGATAATAACTAATACCTAATAACTGTTAATTGTTCAAATAAATATTATTAAAAAATACAGATTGTCGTCCATTTTCAATGGGCACATTTTGGTTTCAGAATAAAATTAGGTAAGTTGAAAAAGTCCTTTTCCTTTGATAATGTATCAAAAAATAATAATTTTTTATTTCATAAACGATTTCATAAACAAATTCATAACTTGATTACTTCGACTCTTTTGCAATCTTCAAAAAGCTTTTTTAATTTTCTCGAGAAACATAGAAAAATGATATTTATATAACCTTAAGGCAAAAAAAAAACAAAGAAACTTTAAAAATAAATATTTGTTCAAAATAAAATCTTTAGTTATTAAAACTTTGTTTCTTGCTGGTCTGAAAAATCATTTTTGGTCAATATTTTTGTCGTCTATACGTTATTTTGAACCAAAAGTCATTTTTTCCCCACTGTGCGACCGGTGCGACCTTACGATTGTATGAACGGACTACCGTACGGTTCGTCTTCGGCATGCGCTACGCGCTGGTTCAATATTTTATTTAATGATTATCCACGTAGCCTTTTATTTTTTTGATAAAATAAAATTAAAATAAAATAAATTTTATTTAAAAAATACAGATTTGTGTCAATTTTTTAAGAATAGATTTTGTTTTTCAATTAAATACACTTTTCAATACAAGAATGTAAGAATACTTCACTTTCGTTACTCCATACCAGTTTATTTGTTAAACAATACCCCTATTTATTAAAAAGTAGTAAAATTGAAAATGTTTTATGTACAATTTTTTATAACATTAGAATTTATGGTTCTCTGATAGCTTTTTATTAAAGAAAGATTTTTGCAAGTTCGCTAGAGTTATTTTGTTGAAAAAATAAATAAATCTGCTGCTTCTTGATGAGCCATTTTTTTATTATTTAAAATTCCCCTAAGTTAAAAAACACTTTTAAAAATTCTAACATTTTACGAAAAAAAAATTTTTTAGGGCAAATTTGTTTAAAATTTTTTTGATTGAACAACAAAGTTGACGTCTTTTTTCATCATCCATTATCGAAATTTTTTAAAAACAACACGGAAGATTAATGAAATTTTTTTTTTAAATTTAATTTGTTAATATAAAAATTAAATTAAATTCTTTTTTTTTAAACAGTGAAGACACGCTTTAAAAATAATATCCAAAATGCTAAGGCATTTAGGGAATATTTTTTGTTGTTTTTTATATTAATAAATTAATACGCAAAATTTCTGCTTAATTTGTTAAAAATACATCCATTTATTGAAAAATAGTAAAATTGAAAATGTTTTGTGTATAATTTTTTATAACATTAGAATGTATAGTTCTCTAATAGCGCGTTTCACTAAAAAAATATTTTTTCAAGTTAGCTAGATTTATTTTGTTGAAAAAAATTAATCTGCTGGTCCTTGATGAGCCATTTTTTTATTATTTAAAACTCCCCTGAGTTAAAAAAAAAATTTTTTAATTCTAGTCTTCTACGACAAAAGAAGTCTTTTTGGGCCAATTTTTTAATTAAATTTTTTTTTACTTAACAGCAAAGTTTACATTTTTCTCATCGTCAATTTCCGAAATTTTCAAGAACTAATGTAGAAAAGTAATAAAATATTTTTTAATTGATTAATTTGTTAACATAAAATAAAATAACATTGTTAATGTTTTCTTTTAATCAGTATTTTTATATTAACAAACTGCTAAGTAAAATTTCTACTTGCAGATTAAAAATACTTAGAGACTTTATTTGTCAATTTTTTTATGTGGGATGTATGAAAAAACAATGCTTAGTTTCTTATTTCTTTTGTTCTAAAATAATTTTGAGTTTTATTAACAAATTGTACAAACAAATGCATGTCTTGTCCATTTCACATTCCTTTGATAAAATTGATCAAAAATTTGACCACTATAATTATTGTGTACGATTTTTTTATACCTGATAACAATCTTTAATTGTTTAAATAAGTATTATAAAAAAATACAGATTTTCGTTTATTTTCAACTGGCCTATTTAATTTTCGAAATAAAATTAAATAAGTTTAAACAATTCTTTTCCTTTGATACTGTATCAACCAATAATAATTTCTTATTTCATAAAAAACTACGTAAACAATTTCATAAGCAAATTCATAACTTTATTACTTGTCAACAAAAAGGTGTTGTTTTTTGTTGCGAAGTCAACTAATAGTGATTACAGTAGAATCTTATCCATTAGAAGACTTTTAAGGGCGAAAATTATGTTCCTTTATTTAAATGAATTTGATAAGAAAATACACATGTTTTGTCGATTTTCAACCAGATATTTTGGTTTTTCAGTTGAATACATTTGTAATTACTTGAGAAAATCCTTCGCTTTTGATATGTCATACATGAGGTCCGTTCACTCAGCGCCGCCACGAAGGCAAATTTAAAAATGGAATCCGCCATATTTTTTTGCTTTTTTCTCTCATTTTATGCTAAACAAATTTTTTTTTTTTTTGCTCTTTAAATTTCGGAGAAAAGGGTGGCGGTGCTAGCAGGACGTCCACTCAGCGCCGCCACCAACGAAAACGCACTAAAAATTATTATAATGAGATAAACGATAAGCTGAGATTTTTTTGCTTTTTTTTTTGCTCTATGATAATATATTACGTTTTCCAAAAAACTACCCCCAAGTCTTACCCAACTACCCACCGTGTTAAAAAACTTTTTAAAATTTGGAAAACCACCATGAACAATGCGAAAGTGATTTAGAACTCAAAATAATTTTATAACACTTAAAAATTTCCCCCTCTACATAATTTCCCAAAAAAACCACCCTTCCACGTGAAAGTATACAGCGGATCATATCTATGTATGAAAAAAGAATTAAAAATAAAGAAACTTAGAAAACACAGTTAGTTTAAATTTTTTTGCTCTATTTGTGCTCTTCGATAATATATAATGCGTTACCCAAAAACTACCCCTGAGTAAAGCATACCCTCCCCTCGGCATCAAAAACATTTTAAAAGTTTTCAAAATACCTTGAAAAATTTAAAAATGATTTAGATCTCCAAACTTATTACATGACACTTAAAAATTACCCACTTTTTATATTTTTTCTAAAAAACTACCCTCCCACTTGAAAATATGCAGCGGGAGATATATATGTATGAAAAAATCATTAGTAATAATCAAACTTAGAAGACACTATTAGTTGATATCTTTTTTCTCTTTTTTTGCTCTTTGATAATAATACGTTCCCGAAAAACTACCCCTAAGCCATACATTCCCTCCACTTGTGATTAAAAACGTTTTAAGAGCTTTAAAGAATGTCTACATTTTCTAAAGAGGTTTTTCAAATTTAAAACGTTTTTGACGACGAGGTGAACGTATGTATGACTTAGAGGTAGTTTTTCGGGAACGTATTATATATTATCAAAGAGCAAAAAAAGAGCAAAAAAATATCCACTAACAGTGTCTTTTAGGTTTGATTATTACTAATGCTTTTTTCATACATTTATATCTATTGCTGCATACGTTTACGTGGATGGGTAGTTTCAGGGAAGTTATAATGAGAGGTAAATTTTCAAGTGTCATGTAATTAGTTTGGAGTTGTAAATCATTTAAAAATTTTTTAAGGTATTTTGACAACTTTTAAAACGTTTTTGATGTCAGGGGGAGGGTATGTGTGACTTAGGGGTAGTTTTTGGGTAACGCATT
>JAAAKG020186760.1:11094-25199 GCA_010014905.2 Druon quercuslanigerum | reverse complement strand
CATTTTCAAATAGGAATCTTTTGGAAATTTAACAATCTTTTCCAATTTTTTTAAATGTTTGAAACCGTTGTGAAATTCATTAAAATTTTTTTTTTTAATTTCTGAAATATTATTAAATACTTATATAATCTTTTGGAATATTTTTAAGCCCTCGTGAAATATTTTAAAATACGTGCAAAATTTGGAAATTCTTGAAATCTTTGAAACAGTTGAAAAATTTATTGAAATCTCTCAAATTTTCTGAAATATTTGAAATACTTGAAATCTTATGAAATATTTTGAAACCCGTGTGAAATCTATTGAATTCTTCTAAAACATTTGAAATATTTGTGAAATCTTTTGGAATCTTCAAAATCTTTGTGAAATATTTTGAAATATTCGTGAAATCTATTTCAATATTTTAAAATATTTGAGAATTCTTTGAACTATTTGAAAAATCTTTTGAAATTTTTGAAATCTTTTGAAATATTTAAAACCTTTGTGAAATCTTTTTAATGCTTGCAATATTTTTGAAGCTCTTACATTTTTTTAAATCTTTGAAACCTATTTGAAATCTTTTGAAATACTTCTGAAATATTTAAAATCTTTTATATCTTTACGAAATATTTTGGAAATTTTTAAATCTTTGTTAAATATTTTGAAATCTTCAAAATCTTTAAAATCTTCTGAAATATTTTTAAATACTTGAAATGTTTTAGAATATTTTAAAACCTTTATGAAATCTATCGAAATCTTTTGAAATCTTTTTGAAATCTTTAAAAAAAATTGTAATTCATTGAGACTGTTCTGAAATTTGTTGTATTCTTTAAAATTTTCTGAAATATTATTAAATAAATATTTGAAATACTTTTAAAAATTTGTAATCTTTGTGAAATATATTTAAATCTTTAAAAATTTCTAAAATACTTGAAACCTTTTTGGAATCATTTGAAACTTTTGTGAACTCTTATTTAAATAGTTTGAAATATTCGTGAAAACTTTTGAAATTTGTGAAATCTTTGAAATACTTGCAATCTTGTAAAATCTGTTTAATTTATTGAAATTTTCGAAACCACTGTAAAATCTATTAAAATCTTCTGAAATATTTAAAATAGTTAGGAAAGCTTTTGAAATTTTTTGGGAATTAAGTCTTTGCGAAATCTTTTTGAATCTTCGAAATGTTTGTGAAATGTTTTGAAATATTTGGAAAATATTTTAAATATTTAAAACATTTGAAATCTTCTGAAATATTATGAAATACTTTCAATCTTTCAAACGTTTGTGAAATCTATTCAATTTTTTTTAATTATTTAAATCTTTGTGAAATATATTTAAATCTTTAAAATTTTCTAAAATACTTGGAAATTTTTGGAATCTTGTGAGACTTTTGTGAAATCTTTTTAAATATTTCAAAATTATTTTATAAATATTTTTAATATTTCGGAAATCTTTTGGAATATTTTGGAATCTTTAAAACGTTTGTGACATTTACTGAAATCTTTAAAATCTTCTAAAATACCTTGAAATCCTTGGAAACCGTTGTGAAATCGATTGAAATCTTTAAAATCTTCTGATCATTTTTAAATATTTGAAATATTTTAAAGCCTTTATAAAATTTATTGTAATCATTTGTAATAATTTTAAAATCTTCGAAACCTTTGTGAAATCTTTAAAATCTTTTAAAAAAGTTAAGTTTTTTTATTGCCGTTGTGAAAGTTATTGAAATATTTAAAATCTTCTGAAATATTTTTAAATACTTGAAATGTTTTGTAATATTTAAAAATTGTTATGAAATCTATTGACATCTTTTGAAATATTTTTGAAACCTTTGAAACTTTTGTGAAATCTTTAAACAAAAATTTTAATTAATTGAGACTGTTCTGAAATTTGTTGTATTCTTTAAAATTTTCTAAAATATTATTAAATATATACTTGAAATACTTTTAAAAATTTGTAATCTTTGTGAAATTTATTTAAATCTATAAAAATTTCTAAAATATTTGAAAGCTTTTGGAATGTATTGAAACTTTTGTGAACTCCATTTAAATATTTTGAAATATTTGTGAAAACTTTTGAGATTTGTGAAATCTATTAAAATCTTCTAAAATTTTTCTGAAATATTTAAAATAGTTAGGAAAGCTTTTGAAAATTTTTAGAATATTCTTCTAAAACACTTGAAATATTTTTAAATCTTTTAAAACCTTTGTGATAACAATTTAAATATTTTCGGAATTAAATCTTTGCGAAATCTTTGAAATGTTTGTGAAATGTTTTGAAATCTTTGAAACCTCTATCATATATTTTAAAATACTTGAAAGCTTCTGACATTTTTTATATCATCTGAAACATGTTCAAATAGGAATCTTTTTGAAATTTTGAAATCTTTTCCAATTTTTTTAAATCTTTGAAGCTGTTGTGAAATTTACTAAAATTTCTTTTAAATTTCTGAAATATTTTGAAATACTTGTATAATTTTTTGTAATCTTTTTAAGCCTTCGTGAAATTCATTGAAATATTTTTAAAAAATTCTGTAATCTGTGACTTGTAAAATTTATATTAACTTTTTAATTTTTCTTACAAATTTTGAAAAATACTTGAAAATTTCTGAAATATTTTTAAATTCGTGCAAACTTTGGAAATCGTTGAAATCTTTGAAACAGTTGAAAAATTTATTGATATCTCTCAAATTTTCTGAAAAATTTGAAACTTTTGTGAAATCTTTTGGAATATTTTAAAACCTTTATGAAATCTATTGACATCTTTTGAAATATTTTTGAAATCTTTAAAAAAAAAATTTAATTCAATGAAACTGTTCTGAAATTTGTTGTATTCTTTAAAATTTTCTAAAATATTATAAAATACATGCTTGAAATACTTTTAAAATTTTTTAATCTTTGTGTAAATATTTTGTAATACTTGAAATCTTTTCGAATGTTTTGAAACCTTTGTGAAATCTATTAAAATCTTCTGAAATATTTCTGAAATATTTAAAATAGTTCTGAAAGCTTTTGAAATTTTTTGGAATATTCTTCTAAAACATTTTAAATCTTTTTAAATCTTTTAAAACCTTTATGAAATTCATAGAATCCTTTTTCAAAATTTTTGTAATCTGTGATTTGTAAAATTTATATTAATTTAAAAATTTTTTTTTTTTTTTTTAATTTTGACGCATACTTGAAACTTTCGAAAATATTAAAAAATACGTGCAAACTTTAGAAAATCGTTGAAATCTTTGAAACAGTTGAAAAATTTATTGAAATCTCTAAAATTTTCTGAAATATTTGAAACACTTGAAATCTTATGAAATGTTTTGGAACCCGTGTGAAATCTATTTCAATATTTTAAAATATTTAAGAATTCTTTGAGCTATTTGGGAAATTTTTTGAAATATTTAAAACCTTTGTGAAATCTGTTTAATACTTGCAATATCTTTGAATCTCTTACATTTTTTGAAATCTGCGAAGGCATTTTCACTAATTAGTAATGCTTAGAAGTTTAATTGAACAAAAAAACAATCAATAAAAAATTTATTGTCGAAAATTGTCTGTCATCGACACTGACAGTGAGCGCATCTTAAAACGAGCTAAAACTAAAACCCTACTTTTTTTCTATTTTTAGTCGAATTATTGTGCGTAGACAAGTTCGTAATCGTAAATCCGTTAATATCAAACGAAGAGAACACAAAATCGATGTAAATACAAAGGAATCTAAAGACACAAAAATGCCGAAAGATCCTTCTAAAGCATATTAAAGTCTAAGCTATAAATTCAAAATTATAAATTAAATATGTACATATTGCAAAAAGCAAAGAAAAAATACTTTACATTTACTTTTATATACTGTTTTATACTGTCACCTTGCTGTCATCAGCTTGAATTAACCCTGGCATAATTATTATAATTTCTACCATTTTTTCTCCAATTCATAAACAATCTTCGAGGGTTTCGCAAGGGTTAAGATTCCGGCGTTACTGATCGTAAGTGTTAAGTACACGGTTGGGTCGAGATTTAAATCCTTGTGTCATCATTGATGATATTTCACTGGTACATTTTCCACGGGTTTCAGGCAAATAAGTCCTATAATCATTTTTTTCAAAATAAATTTATATAGCACATGTAGCAATTATTAAAAACTATCAGGGTGGGTCAAAAATAGAAAATTCACGAATTTGGAATTGATAAATATACAGCTTGGTTACTCATGCTCGAAATTTTTTTTTATATTTCTTGTTTTTAGTTTTTAAAATTTCTTAAATTTACATTTTTTTCTTCGCAGTTTTTTTTACGGATTTTAACCAATCATTTTCTAAGAAGTGATTCCCGTTTTATTTTACCCCTATTTTTGTAAATGGTCAAAACCTAGGGAACATTTTTTACTACAAGAGATGAATTTTTAACAGAAAAAGACAAATTTTCAACAAAAGAGTTCATTTTGAACCGAGGAAGCTGAATTTTGAAATAAATAGTTTGAATTTTCAACAAGAAAAACATAATTAACAGCCAAACAGTTGCATTTTTCACCAAAATGGTTTAACTTCCAAGCAAAAAAGATAATTTTTAATAATAAAGTTGAACTTTTAAACAAATAGTTGAACTTTCAACCATGAAAGATTTCTTAGCCAAGAAAAATGTATCCAAATTGTGGAATTTTCAAGCTATGCGATTCATTTTTAACCAATTAGTTTAAATTTTGGCAAAACTGTTCAAAATTCTACAAAACAGCTGTATTCTTAATAAAAAAATATCAATTTTTAAAAAAAAGTTCATTTTTATCCAAATTGTGGAATTTTCAAGCTATGCGATTTATTTTTAACCAATTAGTTTAAATTTTGTCAAAACTGTTAAGCCAAAAAGGAAGAATTTTCTACAAAACAGCTGCATTCTTAATAAAAAAATATCAATTTCGAAAAAAAGTTCATTTTTACCCAAATAGTTGAATTTTGATAAAAAATAGTCATTTTAACTTGAATTCTTTTAAAACCTTTGTAAAATGTATTGAAATCTTTTGAAATCTTTTGAAATCTTCGAAACATTTTTGAAATCTTTAAAAATCTGTTTAAAAAGTTAAATTTTTTATTGCCGTTTTGAAAGTTATTAAAATATTTAAAATCTTCTGAATATTTTAAAACCTTCATGAAATCTATTGACATCTTTTGAAATATTTTTAAAATCTTTAAAACTTTTGTGAAATCTTTAAAAACAAATTTATTTCATTGAGACTGTTCTAAAATTTGTTGTATTCTTTAAAATTTTCTGAAATATTATTAAATACATACTTGAAATACTTAAAAAAAATTTTAATCTTTGTGAAATTTATTGAAATCTTTCAAATGTTCTAAAATACTTGAAAGCTTTTGGAATCATTTGAAACTTTTGTGAACTCTATTTAAATATATTGAAATATTTGTAAAAACTTTTGAAATTTGTGAAATCTTTCAAATCTTCGTAAATATTTTGTAATGAAATCCTTTCGAATGTTTTGAAACCTTTGTAAAATCTATTAAAATCTTATGAAATATTTCTGAAATATTTAGAATCTTTCGAAACCTTTATGATAACTATTTAAATATTTTCGGAATTCAATCTTTGCGAAATCTTTGGAAATCTTCGAAATGTTTGTTAAATGTTTTGAAATCTTTGAAACCTTCATTATATATTTTAAAATACTTGAAAGCTTCTGATATTTTTTATATATTTTAAAAATTTTGGAATCTTGTTAAGCCTTCGTGTAATTCATTGAAATATTTTTAAAAAATGTTGTAATCTGTGACTTGTAAAATTTATATTAATTTTTTAATTTGGAAATCGTTCAAATCTTAGAATCTTTGTAAAATCTTTTGGAATCTTCAAAATCTTTCTGAAATATTTTGAAACATTTGTGAAATCTATTTCAATATTATAAAATATTTAAGAATTCTTTGAAATATTTGGAAAATCTTGAAATGTTTAAAATAGTTAGGAAAGCTTTTCAAATTTTTTGGAATATTCTTCTAAAATACTTGAAATCTTCTTAAACCTTTTAAAACCTTTGTGATAATTATTTAAATATTTTCGGAATTAAATCTTTGGAAATCTTTGAAATGTTTGTGAAATGTTTTGAAATCTTTAAAACCTTTATTAAATATTTTAAAATAAATGAAAGCTTCTAAAAGTTTTTATATCATCTGAAATATTTTCAAATAGGAATCTTTTTAAGATTTTAAATTATTTTCTAATTTTTTTAAATCTTTGAAGCCGTTGTGAAACTGGTTAAATTTTTTTTTAAATTTCTGAAATATTTTTGAATACCTGTATAATCTTTTGGAATCTTTTTAACCCTTCGTAAAATGCATTGAAATCTTTTTAAAAAATTTTGTAATCTGTGACTTATAAAATTTATATTGATTTTTTAATTTGTAAATCGCTCAAATCTTAGAATCAGTTGAGAAATTTGTTAAAATCTCTTGAATTTTCTGAAATATTTGAAATACTCAGTTTAAATTTTAGCAAAACTGTTAAAAATTCAAGCCAAAAAGGGCGAATTTTCAACAAAACAGCTGCATTCTTAATAAAAAAATATCAATTTAAAAAAAAAGTTAATTTTTATCCAAATAGTTGAATTTTGATCAAATAATTGAATTTTCAATCATTAAACATTTCTTAGCCAAGAAAGTAAAAAATGTATCCAAATTGTGGAATTTTCAAGCTATGCAGTTTATTTTTATCAATTATTTTAAGTTTTGGCAAAACTATTAAAAATTCAAACCCAAAAGGGCGAATTTTCTACAAAACAGCTGCATTCTTAATAAAAAAATATCAATTTTCAAAAAAAAGTTCATTTTTACCCAAATAGTTGACTTTTTTAATCATTTAAGATCATTAAATCATTTCTCATAAATAAATTTTAATTTAAAAAATTTTAAGCAACGTTTTTCTACTAAACAAATGACTTTTTAACCAAAAAATATAAATGTTCAGAAAAAAGTTAATTTTATACCAAATAGTTGAATTTTTAATTAAATAGTTCGATTCTCCACCAAAAACATATTGAACTTCAACCAAAAAGAGGAATTTTCTACAAAAGAGGTTTATTTTTTAATAAAAATAGTAGAATTTACTAATTAGGTGAATTTTTAATATCAGAAGATTAATTTTCAAACAACAAAAAACAGATTTTTAATGAAACAGTAAATTTTTAAACCAAAGACCAACTAAAAATTACATATTTTCAATGTAGTTAACGAAATAGATGAAGTTTCAAGAAAATAATTCAAAGTTCAACTAATCGAGATGAATTAAAAATTAAAAAGAATGAACTTTCAACTAAGAAAGACAACTTTTCCACAAAAGATGAATTTTTATTCCAAAAAGACCAATTTTCTATCAAGAATGGCGAATCTTTAACAAAGCAATTAAATTTTTATACAAAAAAGATGCCTTTTTGATAAAATAGTGGATTTTGTAACAAAACAGTACAATTTTGAAAAAAAAGAGATGGATTCTGAGCAAAAAATATAATAGTAGATGTTTCAATCAAAAAGAATTAACTTTTAACCAAAAAAGATGAGTTTTCTTTGTTACATTGTGAATTGTCAATCCAAAAGTACGAAATTTTGATCTAAAAAGACGAATTTTCGATCAAAAAAGTTAGTCTTCAAGCATAAAACAGTTAAATAAACAGTCAATAAAGATGTTTAATTCTCAACTAAAAATATGCCTTTTTCAAAAAATAATGGAATTTTTAACAAAAAGGATTTCTCTAAATTTGGAAAAGAGTGTATGAGTTTTGCGAAAATTCAAATTTAATATATGAAAAATAGCGTTTTTAACACAAATTATTTTCAAAAAGTTTATAGTACATTCGAAAAATATTTAAAAATTAAAGATCCAACTGTTTTGGAGGAAAAACGCCTTCTTTTTTTTAATTCAACTGTTTTTGATTATAATTTTATCCATTGAACTTTCATCTCATTGATTAAAAATTTGCCCTTTATAGGTTTTACTTTTTATCAAAAACTAATCTTTTTCATTTAAAAAATTATTTTATTTGTTGAAAATTTTGTTTCTTTTCGTTGACTTCAACGGATTTTATTTTAAAATAATTTTTTATTGGAATATCAACTTTTACAGTTTAAGTTGTTTGTTGATTTCTTTAGTTTAAAACTGAAAATTTAACTTATCCGTTTTTGATTAAAAATTCGCCTCTTTTAGTTTGAAAATGAACAATTCGGATTAAATCTTATATATTTTATTGAAAATTCGTCTCTTTTGGTTAAAAATGAGTATTTTTGGTTGAAAAATCATTTCTAGGTTGAAAATTATTCTTCTTGTTTGCAAATTTATTTATTTTGGATAAAAATTAATTTCGTTGGTTAAAAATTTACCTGTTCTGTTTAAAAAAATTTTTGTTGGTTGCACATTAATTTTTTAGTTGAAAACTCGACTTTTTTGTAGAAAATTAATCTTCTTGTTTAAAAATTCATCTTTTTTTATTCAAATTTATTCATTTGCCGTTGAAAACTCAAGTACATTATTCCAACTTTCTTTTTTTGTTTCAAAATTATTTTTTATCTAAAAATTGAATTATTTTAATTTTTGTTATAAAATTTTTTTAGTAGTAAATTCATTTGTTACGATGAAAATTTCAACTATTTTATTGAAATTTCTTTGTAATTGAACTTTTGTACTTGAAAATTCAGTATTTCATATAAGATTTGTCTTTTTCGTTTAAACTCAACTGTTTTTTGTGTAATATTAAAATATTTTTTAGTTGGAATATCGACTATTCAATTTTTGGTTAAAAATTCAACTTTTTCGGTTCACAGTTATACTATTTTTAAAAAAAATTAATATTTTTTTTTGAAGATTTATTACTTAAGTTGAAAAATTAACTCTATGGATGAAAGTTCAACTATTCTGTTAAAAAATTCGCTTTTTTTGTTCGAAATTAATTTTTTTAACAGAGTATTCAACTTCCATTTTTGGTTGAAAAAGTTTTTATTTTTATGAAAATTGTATACATTCTTGAAAATTTCACTATTTCATTATTGGTTAAAAATTATTTTTATGTTTTATATGAGTATTAAACAATTTTGTGGAAAATTCGTTTTCTTTTAGCAGGAAATTTACTGTTTTTAGGTATAACTTTCAATATTTAATTTGGAATGTATGTATTTTGTTGAAAACTCGACTTTTTGGTATAAAATTAATCTTCTTGTTTCAAAATTCATCTTTTTTATTCAAATTTATTCTTTTTCCTTCTTTGTAATTAAATTTTTCTACTTGAAAATTGAGTACTTCATATAAGATTTGTCTTTTCCGTTTAAAAAATTTGTATTGAAGATTTATTAAGCTCAAAATTTCATTCTATGGATGAAAGTTCAACTATTCTATCGAAAAATTCGCTTTTTTGTTTGAAATTAATTTTTTGAACGAAGAATTCAACTTTCCATTTTTGGTTGAAAGTGTTTTTATTTTTATGCAAATTGTATACATTCTTGAAAATTCAATACTTTTTATGTAAAAATTTCACTATTTCATTATTGGCTGAAAATTATTTTTATTTTTTAATATTCTTGTTTAAAAACTCATAATTTTGATTGAAAATGTAACCATTTCATTTTCGTTTCATAGTTTATTTTTATTAGTTCAAAGATCTACTATTTGGTTAAAAATAGATAAATAAATTTTTTCTCTTCAAACTGAATAATTTATTATTTTACTTTATTTTACAGATTAACTATAAAAGTTGATTAATATTTTGTATAAGAAAAACTATGTAATAGAAAGGTATGCATTATTTTTTTTTAGGATGATAATATGAAATTTATTGAGTAGTTACGATTTCCCTTTCGAGAATTTTCATTTTTAACTCACCCTAATATCTAAATATGTATAATTTTTTGAATTACTTACCTTACGAAGCTCGACAAGGCTAAAATACAGACAAAGAATATAAGAAAAGTATAAGAGCCAATTAAATTTTGCAGAGCTGTAAAGGTCATTCCTACGAGAAAATTTCCACCCCAATTTGCAACTGAGCCAAGGGCCATTGCAGCAGGCCTGGGCCCGACATCAAATAATTCCGATCCAATGAAATATGGTATTGGACCAAGTCCCAGTCCATAAAATATCACATACGCTTGCACGGCCAATATACACAGCCATGGGACGTATTTAGAAGAGTGCTGAAAAATAAACATAGCTACTTAGGACTACTTACGATAGTCTTTAACATCATTTTAAGATTTAAAAAATAACCAAATTCATCGTCCCCTATATGAAAAAAGTTCATTTTTATGTTCAAAGTATTTAAAAATAAGAAATTTAAAAAAAATTGAATTTAAAGACCCTTGCAAACGGAATTTTCCAAATATTTGGGAAGATATTTTATATCAAAAATAAAAAAAATTATCGTATAAAAAAAATGTTTAGGCAAAAAGATAAATTTTTAATTGAAACTATGAAATATTTAATTGTAATAAATTAAATTTTCAGTTGAAAAAAATACTTTGGACAAAAAAAACTAACTTTCAATAATACATTAATACATTTTGATAGTAAGTTGAATTTTAAACCAGAAAGATTAATTATCATCTAAAAAGGTAATTTTTAAACCAAAAGATCAATAATTAAATTTGTAGCCAAAAAATGAATGTTCAACCAAAGAGATAAATTTTTAACTAAAATTATGGAATATTCAACTGGAATAACAGTTAAATTTTCAGTTTAAATAAATTATCATTTTCAACCAAAAACAAAACAAATTTTTAACAAATTAGTTTAATTTTCGACAAAAAAATTCCTTTTAATCCAAAGAAAAAAGAAGTTTTTAATAAAGTAGCTCATATTTCAACCAAAGAAATGAATTTTTTAATAAAATGATGAATGACGAACAAAATTTATTATTTTTACCAAAAGAGTTCAACTTTCCACCAAGTAATTGGAATAATTCAATTGAATTGAATAATTGAATATTTAACCGAGAATAAAAATAGAAAAATAAATTGCAAAGAAAAAGATAATTAATAATAAAAGAAAAGATCAATGTTCAATGAAAAATAGACATTCACATTTTCAGTTCCTGATTGAAAAAAATCCTTTTTTATAATACAAATATTTTGAAATAAAAAAGTTTAAAAAATCTAATTTCAATATCATTGCAAATGGAATTTTCCGACTGATAATTATATTTTATAATTCCAGCTGCATTTTAATAACAAAGATAAAAAGATTCATCGTGCCCTATTTGAAAAAAGTCTATTTTTACGTTCAAAGTATTTAAAAATAAGAAATTTAAAAAAAATTGAATTTAAAGACCCTTGCAAATGGGATTTTCCAAATAAATAGGATAGTTTATGATCCCACAGAAATTTTAGATCAGAAATAAAAAAAAATTATCGTATAAAAAAAATTTTTAAACAAATAGATGAATTTTTAATTGAAACTATGAAATATTTAATTGTGATTAGTTAAATTTTCAGTTTAAAAAATACTTTCGACAAAAGGAACTAACTTTTAATAAAATAGATACATTTTGACAGAAAGTGTTGAATTTTTAAATAAAATTATAAATCTTTAACTGGAAAAGTTGAATTTTAAACCAGAAAGATGAATTTTCGTCTACAAAAGGTAATTTTTATTCCAAAAATTATGGAATATTCAACTGGAATAACAGTTGAATTTTCAGTTTAAATAAATTATAATTTTCAACAAAAACCGAAACAAATTTTTAACAAATTAGTTTAATTTTCAGCAAAAAATGCCTTTTAATCCAAAGAAAAAAAAGGTTTCAAGAAAATAGTTCATATTTTAACCAAAGAAATGAATTTTTAATTAAAATGAAGAATCTTCAACCAAGAAAATTAATTTTTGATAAAAGTCTTTAACTTCCAACCAAGTAATTTTTATTTTCCAACCAACAAGATGAATTTTTAACTAAAATGATGAATATTTAACTGGAATAATTAAATTTTTAACCCTGAAGTCCAATTTTTGAACAAGAAGATTAACTTGCAAAGAAAAAGATACTTTTCTGCAATAAAAGCTATTTTTAACGAAATATGTAAATTTTCAACGAGCGATCTAATTCTTTGGCAAAAATATCCTTTTTCATACAAAGAAAATTTTTTTAAATCAAATAGCTCGTATTTTAACAATAGAAATAAATTTTAAAATAAAATGATGAATATTTAACTGGAATTACTGAATTTTTAGCCGAAAAGTGAAAGATTTTTAACAAAATATGTGAATCTTCAACGAAAAAGTTACATTTTTGGCAAACATTTTTTTTTCACCCGCAGAAAACAGAAGTTTTCAATCAAATAACTCATATTTCAACGAAAGAAATAAATTTGCAATTAAAATTATGTATCTTCAACCAAAAAATTAATTTTTAACAAACGAGATTAACGTTCAACTAAGTACTTTTATTTCCAATCTAAAAGATGAATTTTTAAATTAAAAAGATAAATATTTGACTGGAATAATTGAATTTTTGACCGAGAAGAAGAATTTTTAAACAAGAAGATTAAATTGCAAGGAAAAAGATAATTTTCTACAAAAAAATTGACTTTTAACAAAATATATGGGTATGCAATAAAATAGCTGAATTTTTAATTAAAAAAGACAACTTGTTATCCAAACTGTTAAATTTTGGACAAGAAAAAATCAATTTTCAATCAAAAATGGACATTCACATTTTCATTTTCTTTTAGAAAAAAGTCCATTTTTATATTCAAAATATTTTGAAATAAAAAAGTTTAAAAAATCGAATTTCAAGATCATTGCAAATGGGATTTTGCGACTGATTATTATATTCTAGAATTCCAGCTGCATTTTAATAACAAAAATAAAAAGATTCATCGTGCCCTTTTTGACAAAAGTAGATTTTTATGTTCAAAATATTTACACATAAAAATAAGTTTAAAAATTTAATTGCAGTATCCTTGGAAGCGTAATTTCCGACTGATTAGGATAGTCTTTAATCCCATGGAAATTAAAAATCCTCCGAGTCCTTTTTGAAAAAAGTCGATTTTTATCTGTAAATTATTTTAAAAAACAAGAAAGTTCATAAAATGGAATTGCAAAATCCTTGAAAAAGGGATTTTCCATTTTTGTGTTTCAAGTATTTAAAACTCAAACGTAAGAAAATCTTAATGCTTACTTTTTTTGATAATATTATAAATATACATTCTGAAAATTAGGAAGATGTTAATATAAAGCATGAATGTTCCAAAAGCTTATCTAAAACTCATCTCCTAATATTCAAGGTTTCAGAATGTATCATTTACAAAATTGTCAAAAAAATCAAACAAAACATATTTTTTATTTTAATTTAAAAATACTTGGAAGATTAAAATTGCTTTGTTTGGAAAAGGACCCGATGATTTTTGGTTTTGGTATAAATTTTCAGTTTAAAAAAAAAATTTTAACAAAAAGATAAATTTTTAATTGAAACTATGAAATATTTAATTGTTATAAGTTAATTTTTCAGTTTAAAAAAATACTTTCGACCAAAAAAAACTAACTTTCAATAAAATAGGTAGTTAAATTTTTACAGAAATTGTAAATTTTCAACTAAAATGATAAATCTATAACTGGGATAGTTAAATTTTAAACCAGAAAGATGAATTTTTATCTAAAAAAGGTAACTTTTAAACCAAAAGTTCAATAATTAAAGTTTTAGCCAAAAAATGAATGTTCAACCAAAGAGATAAATTTTTAACTAATATTATAGAATATTCAACTAGAATAACAGTTACATTTTCAGTTTTCCTTTTAATAAAAAAAAAAGAACTTTTCAATAAAGTAGCTCATATTTCAACCAAAGAAATGAATTTTTAATTAAAATAATGAATGACCAACCAAATATATTAATTTTTACCAAAAGAGTTGACTGGAATAATTGAATTTTTGACCGAGAAGAAGAATTTTTAAACAAGAAGATTAAATTGCAAAGAGAAAGATAATTTTCTACAAAAAAAATCGACTTTTAACCAAATATGTGGGTTTTCAACGAAATAGTTAAATTTTTAATTAAAAAAGACAAATTTTTATCCAAATGGTTGATTTATGAACAAAAAAAGATCAATTTTCAAACAAAAATGGACATTCACATTTTTAGTTCAAGGGATTAATTTTTAAACA
>JAAAKG020186760.1:0-10994 GCA_010014905.2 Druon quercuslanigerum | reverse complement strand
GAATTTTTAACCGACAAGAAGAATTTTTAAACAAGAAGATTAAATTGCAAAGAGAAAGATAATTTTCTACAAAAAAAATCGACTTTTAACAAAATATGTGGGTTTTCAACGAAATAGTTGAATTTTTAATTAAAAAAGAAAGTTTTTTATCCAAATTGTTGAATTATGAACAAAAAAAGATCAATTTTCAATAAAAAATGGACTTTCACATTTTCAATTCAAGGCATTAATTTTCAAACAAACTGATGAATTTTTAACCGTAATAGTTGAATTTTATACCAAAAAAGTGAATTTTCAATCACATATATTAGTTTTATATAAAAAAGACGAATTTTTATACAGTAAATAAATTTTCAAACAAATATTTTATTTTTAAAATAAAAAATATGAATTTTTAATTAAAACCAAGAAAATAATTTTTAACAAAAGAGTTCAACTTTCTACCAAGTGGTTTTATTTCCAACCTAAAAGATGAATTTTCAATTAAAACGATAAATATTTGACTGGAATAATTGAATTTTTAACCGACAAGAAGAATTTTTAAACAAGAAGATTAAATTACAAAGAGAAAGATACTTTTCTACAAAAAAAATCGACTTTTAACAAATATTTTTTATCCAAATTGTTGAATTATGAACAAAAAAAGATCAATTTTCAATAATAAATGGACTTTCACATTTTCAATTCAAGGCATTAATTTTGAAACAACCGTAATAGTTGAATTTTTTACGAAAAAAGTGAATTTTCAGACAGTAAATAAATTTTCAAACAAATATTTTATTTTTAAACTAAAAAATATCAATTTTCAATCAAAAATAGAAAGGTCAAATTTTCTGTTAAAAATCTAATTCACAGTAAAAAGCGCATTTTCAGAGTTGAATTTTTAATTAAAACCAATAAAATAATTTTTAACAAAAGAGTTTAACTTTTAACCAAGCAAATTTTCTATTATAATTCTCCACTATTTCTTCTTTGAAATACTACTTCTACTTTAAAAAGTACTTGAATAACTTTCTTTATCTAAAATTTGGAAGAGAGATGTTTTAAATTGTGATAAATTCTGACTTGGAACAGGTAATGTTTTAAATCCGAATTATAATTATTAAAAAAATTCCCATTCAATGTCAAAAATTTCCTGCTTCAAGTAAAATTATATTTCTTTACGGAAACTTCCTGCCCTAAAATAAAAACAATAAAAAATTGTATAAAATTCCCTTCTTTAAGTTAGGATAACTACAGAGATAAATCCATTTTTTCAGAAAAAAAATTGAGAAAATGAAATGCAAAAAATTTCAAAAGGTATTTCTAATACTGGAAAATAATAAAGATTTAATAATAAATTACGAATAAATGAAATTTATCAGTAAAAACTGAGATAATCTAACAAATCTGCGACTGCAAATAAAATTTAAATCACTTTTCCAAATTGACCAGTAAATTCCCAATTTTTTAAACTAAACTTCCCGTTGATTTCCCATTATTTTCAAAGTTAATTCGCCACCACATGACTTTATCTCTTTAAATAAAGCTGGTAAATTATAATAATAAAATAAGAATAACTTACTATAAATGCGATTGCAAAACAGAGGACTAATAGACAACAAGCACTTGAGTAACAACTGCTCAAGAGTAAAGTTCTTCTGCCGACTCGGGACATCAGTAAAACGGAAACTAAAGCCATAAACACATTAGCTAATCCCGTTCCTATGGTTGCATATTGAGAGCTTGTCTTGTCCAATCCTGCCTTCTCGAATATAGAATCTGAATAGTAGAAAACGGCATTTATGCCACTCAGTTGTTGACCAAATTGCATTAAAATGACCAAAAGAAGGGGCAATCTCAAAGACTGATCATTCAAAACTCTACTAATAGTCCAATTATCGCTCGATGTCCTGATTGTCAGCTCTTCTTCCAAAACCAACACCTCGTTACGCAAAAGAATAACGTCCATGTTACGTAAACGACTCAGTGCTAAAAATAATAAAAATAAAAATGAGACAGTCAATAGTTAGATCAATACAGACAGTTTTCAGCCATAAAATCCTCTCAAAAGAGAGAAAATGGACCGATTTTTCACGAAAATAGAGGAATAAATTCTTATGAATCAAATTAAATGTAGGAAGCAAAAAGACGAATGTTTAATAGGGTGTCAAGCGATTCCTAGGAACAAAATTCAAGGTCTTTTCCAGGTTTTCCAGGTCAAGAAATCAGTTTCAGGGTGGCAGTTTCAATCATATAAAAAAATTCCCGTTTATTTTCCCGTTTTTGCTGGTTCGCTAACTGAGCTGCAAATCATTCTAAGCAATTTTAAGCTACAAATATTGAAAATTAGACGATTAAATTTTTGTTATAAGCTGAACACTTCCTAAATTCAAAGTAACATTATTTTCATTTTAAAAAGTTTTTAAATATTTAGAAAGGTTCGAATTTCAGTTGAAAATCTTGAAACATCTACATGTTGTTTTACGTTTATTCAAATTTTCAATTAATTTTCAACCTTTTTTAAAATTTCTAAATATTTTTAAATATTCTCGTTCCTAAGAAAATCTTTTTATTCGTTTGAAGCCTTTCATAATTCTTAAAAAAATTCTAAATTTTGGTTCGAGTTTTGCAAAATCTATTTTGCATCAACATGTTTAAATAATCAGCAATTGTTATTTTTATTAATTACAAAATGTAACATTTTAGGCTAAAACAATATTTTAAATTTGATGAAAGCCCTCTAATTATGAGTATATTTTTGTGAAGTTATTTTAAAATTGAAAATAGTTCATAAGCTTTTAATCAAGCGTTTACATTTGTTTAACTTCACTAAGAATTTTTAAACAATTTAATTTTTAACGTTAAAATCTGGAAATTCTTAAATTTTTAACTGATTCCGAATCGTCTTGTGAAACTAATTATTGGTCACTTGTTAATCCTTAATTTAATTCAATTTCAAAAATCATTATAATTTATATTCACTTTTGATCGACTAAAAAGGTTTTTTTTATCCAAAATTGTCGATTTCAAACGCCACTAAGTTTTAACTTTTCAAGTCTTTACACTTGTATTTCAAAATTCTTCAAATTAAAAATGTACGCTTAAAATTAAAATACAAAATAGAGAATCTGTCAGTGAAATATTTTCGAATTACAATAAAGCGTAAGCGTAAACAATAAAGTGTCATTATTTTAATTTTAAACAGTTTAAAAATCTTTAGAAAGCTTCGAATTTCATTTCAAAATCTTAAAACATCTACATGTTGTTTGAGGTTTATTCAAATTTTCAATTCTTTTTCAAAATTTCTAAAGATTTTAAAATATTCTCTTAAAAGAAATTCTTCAAAATAAAAAGTCATTTTCAATTTTATTATAAATCTTTTAAAAAAAATTTCTATTCGTTTGAAGCCTTTCATAATTCTTAAAAAAACTTCTAAATTTTTTGGTTTGAATTTTGCAAAAAACTATATTTTATTTTAAATTAGGCTGTGGACTATTTAAAACAAAATTTAGGTACGAATAATCGAATTTTTTACTTCTAAATTAAATATTTTTAAATAGAAAAATTGAAATGTTAAAGTTTAATGTTCAGTTTTTGTTATGTTTTGAATATTTGATTTAAAATTACCGATTTTGCATCAACATGTCTAAATAATCAGCAATTGTTAATTTTTCTTACTTACAAAATTTCAAATTTTAGGCTAAAACAATATTTTAAATTTTATGAAAGCTGAACACTTCCCAAATTAAAAGTAACATTATTTTCATTTTAAATAATTTAAAAATATTTAGAAAGATTCGAATTTCTTTTCAAAGTTATTTTTCAAACTTTTTCAAAATTTCTAAATATTTTTTAATTTTCTCGCAAAAGTATTTCTTCAAAAAAAAGTCATTTTCAATTTTATTAGAAATCTTAAGAAAATGTTTTTTATTCGTTTAAAGCCGTTCATAATTCTTAAAAAACTTCTAACTTTTTTGTTCGAATTTTTTCTCTTGTAAATTAAATATTTTCAAATAGAAAAATTAAAATGGTAAAGTTCAATTTTAGTCTTCTGTTATGTTTTGAATATTTGATTTACAATTTCAGATTTTACATGAACAATTACATTTGTTTAACTACACTAAGAATGTCAAAACTCCAATTAAAACAATTTAATTTTTAACGTTAAAATATGGACATTTTTAAATTTTGTTAATCCTTAATTTAATTCAATTTCAAAAATCTTTATAATTTACATTCACTTTTGATCAAATTAAAAGGTTTTTTCATCCAAAATTGTCGATTTAAAACGCCACTAAGTTTTAATTTTTCAAGTCTTTACACTTGTATTTCAAATTTTTCAAATGAAAAATGTACGCTTAAAAATTAAAATACAAAATGGAAAATTTGTAAGTGAAATATTTTCGAATTACTATAAAGGCAAACAATTTTGCATTTAAAGTAATCAAAACTCAGCTGCAAATCATTCTAAGCAATTTTAAGCTACAAATATTGAAAATTATACGATTAAATTTTTGTTATAAGCTGCAAACTTCCTATATTAAAAGTAACATGATATTCATTTTAAATTGTTTAAAAATATTTAAAAAGGTTCGAATTTCATTGTAAAATCTTGAAACAGCTACATGTTATTTTACATTTATTCAAATTTTCAATTATTTTTCAAACTTTTTCAAAATTTGTAAATATCTTTTATAATGATTCGAATTTTACCTATTTTTTTTTATCCCGTGAAATGGAAATATTTTTGGCAATTTTGGAAATCTTTTTAAATCTTGTTAAATATTCTCTTAAAATAAATTCTTCAAAATGAAAAGTAATTTTCAATTTTATTAGAAATCTTAAGAAAATGTTTTTTATTCGTTTAAAGCCTTTCATAATTCTGAAAAAACTTCTAAATTTTTTGTTTCGAATTTTGCAAAAATCTACCTTTTATTTTAAATTAAGCTGTGGACTATTTAAACCAAAATTTAGGTACGAATAATCGAAGTTTTTACTTGTAAATTAAAAATTTTCAAATAAAAAAATTAAAATGTAAAGTTCAATGTTTAGTTTTTTGTTATGCTTTGAATATTTGATTTACAATTACCGATTTTACATTAACATGTCTAAATAATCAGCAATTATTATTTTTCTTAATTAAAAAATTCAAATTGTAGGCTAAAACAATATTTTAAATTTGATGAAAGTCCTCTAATTCTGAGCATATTTCTTTGAAGTTATTTTAAAATTGAAAATAGTTTATAAAATTTCAATCAAGCGTTTACATTTGTTTAACTACACTATAAATCTCAAAACTCCAAATTAAATAATTTAATTTTAACGTTAAAATCTGGAAATCCTTAAAATTTTAACTGATTCCGAATCATCTTGTAAAATCAATTATTGTTCACTTGTTAATCCTTAATTTAATTCAATTTCAAAAATCATTATAATTTATATTCACTTTTGATCGACTAAAAAGGTTTTTTTTCCCAGATTGTCGATTTCAAACGCCACTTCAAATGAAAAATGTACACTTAAAAATTAAAATCCAAAATGGAAAAGATAAAAAATTAAATGATTAATTGAAAAATTGTTAAAATGAAACTTGTAGAGATTATTTTGTATAAAAATTTGTAAAATTCCCGATTAAAAAATAAATTATTTTCCCGGTCCAGCTGCCACCCAGAATTTTTTCTAGATTTCCTTTTTTTACATCGAATAATCAAAAAACCATTTTTTTTACACGAAAAACAAGAAACATTCAAAAAATAAATTTCCTAATTTTTTGCGAACGTAAGTCGTCTTTGTGAAATCTTTGGGTATTTTTAAATCTTTAAAATTTTTTGTGAATTGCTTAAAACCTTTTGAAGTATTTAAAATCTTTGTGAAATTTATGCGAAATCTTTTCAATATTTAAAATTTTTTGTAAAATCTTTAAAATCCTCGAATACTTTGCAATATTTGTAAAATTTTCTCAAATCTATGGAATATTTGTCAAAAAGACGAATTTTTTTGTAAAAGGCAATTGAATTTTGAATAAAAAAGATAAATTTTAAACAAGAGAGATGAATTTTCAATCAAGAAATATGACTTTTCTACCAAATCGAAAAAAAAATCATTTTCAATCCAAAAGGACGAATTTTGTATCCACAAATAAGAATTTTTAACAAAACAGTTGAATCTTTAATAAAAAATATAAAGTTTAAAAAAATCGAATTTTTCACCAAATAATTAAATTTCCATAACAAATAGAATTTAAAATCATAAAACATGAATTTGGAACTAAACATATAATAGTAGACTTTTCAATTAGAAAAAACAAATATTTGAATTTTTAAACCAAAAAGACGAATTTTTTGTATAAGACAGTTAAATTTTCAACAAAAATGATCATTTTTAACTAAAAAAGATGAATTTTGAATAAAGGAAGATGACTTTTTTATTAAATCAAAAAAAAAAAGAAAGAATTTTCAATCCAAAAAGACAAATTTTCAAACAATTATAAGAATTATAATTCAAAAGAGATTATTTCTGAACCAAAAATATAATATTAGACTTTTCAATTAAAAAGAATGAATCCTCAACGAAAAATAGTTAAATTTTCTTAAATATATATTTAATATTATTTACTCAAGAAAGAAAACCAATTGTTACATTTTTCAAGCCGAAGCAGTTGACATTTTTTAGAAAGCAGTTGAATTTTCAAACCCAAAAATATAAATCTTCAACATAAATGGTAATTTTCTGCCAGCAAAATTAATTTTCAACAAAAAAAGACGAATTTTAAATAAAATAGCTAAAAGTTCAACCGTTTTTTTAAAGAAACATCGCCTTTTCGGCTTGAAAATTTAACAATTTGGTGGATTTTTTTTTCTTTTTTGACTGAAAAATCTTTGCTGGTTTAAATTTAAAATATTCATTTTGTCAAAAGAGTTATCATTTCAGTTGAATAGTCATCTTCTTATTTGGAAACTAAATTATTTTGTGGAATTCTCAAGCGGAAAAAATGGATTTTTAACGAGAAAGTTTAATTTTCTACGAAAAAAATGGAATTTCAAAAAAATAGTTAAATTTCCAACCAAAAATAATCGAATTTTCAACTAAAAAATTTTAATTTTTAATACAAAAATTTTATTTTCACTGGAATAGTTGAATCTTTTTAACAATAAAACTAATTGTTACCCCAAAAAGACCAATTTTTAACAAACTAATAAAAATTTCCTAAAAAACTTGCACCAAAAATTGAATAGTTACAGTTCAAGATGAAAAACTTCACGTACAACCAGAAAAAAAAGGAATTTTATATCTTCAACTAAAAAATAAATTTTTATCAAAGTAATTCAACTATCAATCAGAAAATATCTTTCATTCAAGAAAAAAAATAAAACGTCAAAAAAATGGTTGAATTTTTAAGCTGAAAAGACGAATTTTTTGCAAAACAGTTAAATTTTGAACAGGAAAAACTGAATTTTCAACAAGAAAGAACTTTCAACCCAAAAAAGTGAATTTTCAACTATGAAAGATGCATTTTTTACCAAATTTTTTAACGGAAAATTAATTTATTCAATTTTTGTTTAGAAAGTTTACATTTTAGTTCGAAATTCAACGGCATGGTTCAAAATTTATGTATTTTGATTTAAATTCGTCTTTTTTGTTCGAAAATTCATTAATCTTTTTCCTAGAGAATTTAACTTTCGTTTGAAAACCTATTTCTTCTTTTTAAGAATTTAACAAAGTAATTTAGTTTTAAAACAAAGAGATAACTGTATCAAGAAAGATTTTTCAGTCAAGAAAGAGAAAAAAAATCAAGCGAATTGTTGAATTTTCAAGCCGAAAAGGCAAATTTTCTATGCAAAAAAAAAAAACAGTAGAATTTTCAACTATTTAATAGAAATTCGTTTTTTTTTGGTGTTGAAAATGAAGATTTTTAACTTAAAATTTAACTTTAACATTTTTTACTGTAAGTGTATCTTTTTCGGTTCAAAACTCTTTTATTTTGTTGAAAATTCGCCTTTTTTTGTAGAATATCAATCAAAAGTTTTTCCTTTTGGATGACAGTTAATTTTCTTACTAAAAATTCGACAGTTTTGTTGGCATTTTTTTTCTTTCTTGATTGAAAGATATTTTCTTGATCAAAGTTGAATTACTTAGATAAAAATTAATTTTTTTCGTTAAAGATTAAAAATTCTTTTTTTTATGCATGCATTTTCTAATCTTAAATTGTAACTATTCAATTCTTTGTTGATGTATTGTGTTTTTGGTTTGAAAATTAATTTTCTTCTTAAAAAGTTTAACTATTCCAGTTGAAAATAAACTTTTTCTTTATAAAAATTTATATTTTTGAGTTAAATTTTTTACTGTTTTTGTAAAAAAATCGTGTTCTCGATTTGAAAATTCAACAAACTGTTAGAAATTTTTTTAATTCTTGACTGCAAAAACTTTTTAAGATGAATGTTTAACTCCTTTATCAAAAAGTTATCTCTTTGATTGAAAATTTAATTAATTTGACAAAAATACAGTTTTTTTATTGAAAATTAAGTTTTTTACTGAATATTTAACTATTCTATTTTTGATTAGAAATTTAACTTTTTTAGTTGAAAATTCTACTATTTGGTTTCATTAAAATTGGTTTAAAAATATCTTTTTTGTTAAAAAGTTAACTTTTTGGATGAAAATGAACTTTATTGTTCTGGTTTGGTTTGAAAATGAATTTTCTTAGTAAAAAATCTAACTACTCCAGTTGAAAATTAACGTTTTTTGTTATAAATTTATATTTTTGAGTTAAAATGTTTACTGTTTTTGTAAAAAAATCGTGTTCTCGATTTGAAAATTCAAAAAATTGCTAGACATTTTTTTCTTTCTTGACTGCAAAATCTCTTTAAGTTGAATGTTTAAATCCTTTATCAAAAAGTTAACTCTTTGATTGAACATTTAATTAATTTGACAAAAATATAATTCTACTATTTGGTTTCATTAAAATTGGTTAAAAACATACTTTTTTGTTAAAAATTTGTATTTTCGGATTGAAAAGAGTAAAGGAGAAACGTTGTCTTTTCGGATTGAAAATGTAATAATTAAAAGAAAATTTGTTTTTTAATTGAATGATTTTTTTTCTTTGAAAGTTTGACTGAAATTGATTTTTCTTGTTAAAAACAAATATTTTAGAGTTGAAAATTAAACTTTAGTTGTAAAAAATTAATCTTTTTATCTCAAAATTCATTTTTGCAGAAGATGCATAATTTTAGTTAAAAAGTTATCCCTTTTGTTTGAAATTTAACTGCTTTGGTACAAATTCACTTCTTTTTGGTTGAAAATTACATCTCTAACGGAAAATTAATTTATTCCATTTATGGTTAGAAAATTTACTTTTTAGTTCAAAATTCAACGACATGGTTTAAAATTTATGTATTTTGATTTAAATTTCAAACAGGAAAAACTGAATTTTCAACAAGAAAGAACTTTCAACCAAAAAGAAGTGAATTTTCAATTAAGAAAGATGAATTTTCTACTAAATTAAAGCAAACGAATAATTTTCAATCCATGAGGACGAATTTTCAATTCAAAACAGTTGAATTTTTATTGAAAAAATATCACATTTAGAGAAAAGTCGAATTTTCAACAAAATAATTAAATTTCCAAATAAATAGTAAAATTTTGAATCAAAAAGGATTATTTCTGCACAAAAAATATAACATTCTCTAAATTCAGTTCACAATTAGGTAAAAAAACAAAAAAAAGAGGAAATTTCTTAAGAACAGGATGAAAAAAAGAAATTCTTTAAAAATGGGGGAAAATAGAGGAAAAAGGAAAGAGCGCAAAGTCTGTGTTAATAAATAATTAAAATAAATATAATAAAATAATAATGACTAACCGGTTATGGCTGTTTCGTGCTGCTCCCTTATAACATAGAGGTATTTCGGACTCTCCGGTAATACTAAAGTCAGGGGCAATGCAAGAACACACAGTGGCAAAAAAGCAGCCAACATGTACGACCATAATTTTTCAGTACCTAAAATTGTATCTAATCCTACGACTTGTCCTAAAAGTACTCCAGTAGTAATACCCAATTGGCATAATACACCAACTGCTCCTCTCAGTCTAAGAGGTGCCAATTCAGTCATGTACATAGGCAATAAACTGGTGGCAAGACCTCCAGATAAACCTGAAAATTTATAATACAAATGCAAGATCATTTTTAATACTACAAGCCATGACTTTTCATTTCAGAAAAAAAGTTTTTATCGGATTTCGGAATTTTTTGACCAAAAAATATGAATTTTCTAGCAAGTAGTTCAATTTTCAAGTAAAAAAGATTAACTACAAATACAATAACAAAAAAAAACGAATTTTGAACAAAATAAAACAGTTTTGAACCAAAAAAGATACACTTACAGTAAAAAGTGTTAAAGTTAAATTTTAAGTTAAAAATCTTAATTTTCAACACAAGAAAAAAACGAATTTCTATTAAATATTTGAAAATTCTGTTTATTTTTTCATAGAAAATTTGCCTTTTCGGCTTGAAAATTCAACAATTCGCTTGATTTGTTTTCTCTTCCTTGACTGAAAAATCTTTCTTGATACAGTCATCTCGTTGGTTTATAACGAAATTACTTTATTAAATTCTTAAAAGGAAGAAATGGATTTAAAAAAAAAAAAGTTTAATTCACTAGGAATTTTCAACCAAAAAGAAGTGTATTTGTATCAAAACAGTTAAATTTCGAACCAAAGGGATAACTGCCAAAATGAATTTTTAACATAAAAGTTAATTTTCATCCAAAAAGTTAACTTTTTAACAAAAAATATATTTTTTTAACCAATTTTAATGATGGTTTCATTAAAATATTAATATAACTCTAAAATATTTTTTTTAACAAGAAAAATAAATTTCAGTCAAACTTTCAAAGAAAAAAGATCTTTCAATTAAAAAACAAATTTTCTTTTAATTATTACATTTTCAAGCCGAAAAGACAAAGTTTCTACTTTACTCTTTTCAATCCGAAAATACGAATTTTTAACAATAAAGTTAA
>JAAAKG020186739.1:12507-25199 GCA_010014905.2 Druon quercuslanigerum | reverse complement strand
GTTTAAGACTAGCTCTTTTCGACGAAGGTGTAGATATCGAAACAGTGAGGGTACGTGGGTTAGCTTTCACAGATGATAAGGTGGTTGTGGCAGAGGCAATCGAAAACTTGCAAAGAATGTTGAATAAACTAAATGCAAGCATGATGAGCATGGGCCTCAAAATTACGGTAATAAAACAAAAACTATGGTGTTAGAAGGAAATTGTAAGAAAACAATATGCAACATTGTATTGAATGATGAGAGAATTAAGCAAGTTGATAAATTCATATACCTTGGTAGCTTACTTACTAGGGACGGGAAGATAGATGAGGAATTAGATAGACGCATAAACGAAGGTAAGAAGGTTATTGGTAGAACAGGCCCCCTTATCAGAAGTAAAAATATATCAAATAAGGTTAAAATGGCAATACATAATTCTATATTTGCACCAACTGTACTATACGGCAGCGAGACATGGACCTATAAAGAAAAATATAAAAGTAAAATTAATGCGATTAACATGAGATTCTTGCGCATAATATGCGGGAAAACTCTGATGGACAAAGTAAGTAACGAGATAACCCGTAAAGAATGTGGAGCGGAAGAAACGCTAGTTAACACATGGGAAAGAAATCGGTTAAGATGGTTCGGGCATGTTAAGAGAATGAAGGATGAACGGCTAACGAAACAAGTGTATCAAGGTAAAGTAAATGGCAGCGTGCGCAGAGGAAAACCGCGGAAAGAATAGTTAGAATGAGTGAATGAGACCCTAGTTAGAAGGGACAGAAGAAGCCATACAAACACGAGAGCGTGCATGAAAAAGTTCATGAAAGTGAAGAAAGCTAGAGAAGTATATCAAGACAGAAAAATATGGCGGAAAATATTTAAAAAGAAGAGTGTCAGTAGAGTGAATGACGTCTGAAACAAAAGATCTTGGATACTAATGGACCCAAGTGGGGAACCTCACATGACGACTCTGTGAGGATCTTCATTTGGGGTGATTTCTAGAGAGATTGATCAGCAACCTGGGTCGGAGCAGTGTTGCGGAATGAACGTGTCATTTAAGTAAATAACACGAGAATTCTAGATTAATCTAAAAATTGCATAACCCCTTCTTCACAATACTCCCTTCCCCACCGAGTGAGTCACGCCTACCCCGAAAGGGAAACGGCTTCTAATAATGCTAGTATTTAAAAAAAAAAAAAAGTTTTCCCTTTTTATAACGATAAATTTATTCCTAAATAACTCTAATTTTATTAATATTGAATCAAAGAAAATTTTAAGTAATCTTTTAAAGAATAAAATCAGGCTTTGAGCATTAGGGTTGGACAAGAATTGCAGATGTTACTTTAAATTGAAGGTAAAACACATAAATCCATGTAACTATTATTAAATAAATAATTACAAGCTGAACTACTTTTTCTAAAGGACGCTTTGATTTCTTCTTCAAAATCTGCCGCAATTAACGTTGGTTTTATTCCCTTTGATTTTATTAATCATTTTAATAAATGCCTAATTTGGAAGTAGACTATACTCAGTGAACATCCTAAAAAAACAATTATGTTTTAAATTTTTATGCAATAAAATATATAAGGACCGATTAGTCAGTATCACATGTTATTTATTGACAATATTTCAGGAAGAATAAAAATCAATTTACTACCGAAATTTGCTTAACGGAACACCTGTCAGGATAGTTTCGCTGGGTTTGATTAAATGAACTAAAATAGTATGTGGAATCGATTATGTATGCAAATTTCGATCATTTTCCAGGCTCTCGCTTTTTTTATGATTTACATATTTACAAAGTATTTTTCTGGTGAGTGTGTTTAGAGGACTCAGAATTCGTATGGAAGAATATTAATTTATTTCTCAGGGGCGCGATTTCATTAGCATCTTTTAAACGGCTTACTAGAACCGCATTCACTAATATGGCTTAATCAACAACGTTTGTAGATGCCGCGCGCTCTCGACAGAATCATTACATGAAAGTAAATATTAAATTTTATGAGACTTAAGTAACTTATAAGTATCAAAATTTTAAAAGTATGTGCTTTTTAAATTCTTCTTGTAACTTTAAATCATCGGGTCGCGTTTTAAATTATGAAAGTAAAAAACTTAAAACCTTATCCTTAAATTGATAAGTTTGTAGGAATTTCATATGTATATTTTCTATTTAAAACACTAGTGCAACTTATTTTCTTAGTTTGATACAATAAACGAGTGTAAAAGAGATTTTTACTTTCTCGTAAGAATAAGTAGGTATTGGTTATATGGGAAAACTGACTATCGCAGAGTTCTTTACCTCCACGTTTCGAAACCCCTTGTATTCCAAAAAATCGGTTTTACGGTGGTGTCCGTCTGTCGTTGTCTTTTACCGGATAACTTCGGAAAGAATAATCGGATTGGATTATACCTTGGTACACGTTATTTACAATACACAAAAAAGCTGAGAGAGCTTTAACAATAGAGAATTCACAATCACCAAATTACAGTTGTGGATGCTTTGACCCTTAATTTTAAAAGTTATGTGCACAAATGTGGGATAAATACAAAGACCGGATGTGTAGCGCGAGAAAAATATATCATCAAGCGTGAAGCTTGCTGAAAATTGCGAGTCGCGTGCGTAGCGCGCGATAAGAATGTGTCCACCCAGCGGGCAGATTTTTTTGGTATAAAATAGAGAACAAATGAATTTGGTCTTTTTTTCCTTATTAAATAATAAGGATTGCACAATTCTTTTCTTTTCTTTGGTTCCGTGTCTAAAATCAAGTGAAGAAAGAATGAAAGGAAGGACGTGAGATTCTTGTGTGAGATGTGTTGGTACCGCTATCGAGATTTCTGAGAATCCAACCGGAAAGAACAATAAAAATAATCACTTCAACAAACTGAATCCAGTCTCGTTTGCTAGATGTAGGTACGAACATGTGGCTTTCTGCAGTTCTCTAATGAGATCTAATTGCTTTCCATGTCTCTGCACAAAAAATGCCGCCTGATTTCGAATAAACGCGAAGGTGTTACTAATTAATCCACAAGGACATTAATGAAGACATATTTAATTGCACGAAATCCCGTATATTGCGAGTTATATGATACAATGTTGCAGAGTGTTTAATTATTATTGTTGAAAGTTAAGGTAACATTGAATTAAGATTTTTTTGAACAAATTAGTTCAAACCTTAACGAAAAAAAAGATTAATATTAACAAAAATAGAATCGTAGATAATTCAACAAAATAATATTAAATTTTTTTTATCAACAACAGTTAAATTCAATAAAAAAACAAGACAAAAATTTGAATTTGGATTCGGATGACTAACAAAAAGTTGTAATTTTCAACCAAATTAGAAAATTATCGACTAAAAATATAATCATCAGAAGGAAGCAACCAAAAAAACACAAAAAAAGTAAATAAAAACGAATAAATTAATAACAATAATATTGTTCAGAGTGGCCGCAAAACCTTATGCTCAAATTCCCTAATTTTTCTCTGACCATTAATATTCAAAGATCGGAATTTTGACCATATAACATTCTTAAGCATATATCGAATATTTTATAAACGGAACGAAACAATTTCAACATTTTAATTTAAAGATTTTTAATTTATTATCCTCGGCAGTTGTTGAAAGTGCCTCTTATAAAATTGCACTAAGTTGTGCAATTTTTCTTCAAAATCCATAACTTTCTCTAACCAACAAAATTCACTTACTTTTCCCTTACTTCCAGGTTTTTTCATGGCCCACTGCCAACCTAATTTAGATATGATAGTTTACATTAAATAATAACTATTATTGTGGATTAGGAAAAGAACCAAGAAATAAGAATTTTTTTACCACATTTCAAGATTGCGAAATGATTATATTTCAATTTCAAGTCACGATACATATTTCTAGGAATATTTATTGTCTTGTCTAGTTCCTTTACCAGATATACTATTCCTTCAAAATGCCACAGCTTTACTACGTTCACACGAACGACGGGAAGAGGGCAATCTTTAGCCATCTGTCGATCCAGGTTTTCTTCCACGAGGTGCAAGAAATCCTTCATTCGATACAAAAAGAAAAATGATGTTTATATCAATAGTAAATGAAAAATAACGAAATTACGATTTATATTTAAATTACTTCTCTAAATTATTTTAACTAGCATTGATGTAACTGAGATATACAATAAAAGATTCGAAACTTAAATACGTATAGCTTATTTCCAATTTTACAGTAATTTGTAATTTCAGTTTTTTTTTCAACTTAAAATTATTTACATTTTTGCAATATCTTAGAAAACTGCTTAACACCTAATGAGACTTTGGTGATCGAAGGAGATTCCTTAAAGAATTACAGACATCCAACCGGAGATTTTTCTGGGGTGCATCGAACCCTAGCAAAAATAATCGTTATAACAAATAAATTATTGACGATTTCAACTTGACATTTTTTTTAGAACTTCTTATAAGCTTATATTTTAAAGTCATATAGGTTATATGGCCATAAATTAAAACTAACAATAGTAAGAAAATTTAAATGTTTAATTTCATTACTTCCTTTTTAATTTGGAGGTATTGGCTTCGCAAGACAATGATGAGATACTTCCCTAATTTTAGTAACATTTCCTAATTTTCTTTCTTTAAAACGATGTCTGGAAAGTTATGTACTCGATTATGTACTAATAAACGTATTAGTATCTTGCAGAAATTATTAAGTCTGATGGGGCATATATTGTTGATTAAGCATTAAAGGAAAAGAAATTTGATTTCTCACAATTAAAAAATTGTATAGTTATGATTACTTCTCTATTAGAATTGCTTTATATTTTGTATTATTACCAGCCTTGAATCATTAAAAAATTGATATATTTATCATTCGAATGCATTCAAATATAAATCATTTTCAATTTTAATTTTCGAAACTTGAATCGTATTAGAACATAAGTTTTATTGAAAACAATAGTTTATACTTTATTTCAGAATTGAAACGCTTTTAAAAAGCAATATCACCTGTAGTTGCCTATATATTTAAATTTGGGGAGTAACTTAAAACTTTAGTAAATTTGGAAAGTACTTACAGTGGTAAATAGTACTTTTTTGAATAAATTACCAAGCAATAAGAACATATGTGAATTTATACAGCGAAAATCAAATAAAGAAATACGATTTCTTAAAAGCATTCGCAGAAATGCCAATCTAAAAATATTCGTGCACCAATGACAGAAAGCACGACGTATGCATGCCCTGTAATTAAATTACCGTTGCTATCAGACCATAATTATTAAAATTATAGATTGACATATAGTATGTCCATAAGCAAAATTCATGAACAACTTAAGGAATTGTTATCATTTTTTACGATCGCATTTAAAAGGGTATTCTTACAATAATTGTAGCCTGTGAATTTTACGGTGTGTATTTTATAGTTTATCCATTGTAAAGTGCAGTTTTTCTGAAGGTGCACATTAAATTAAGTGCGTTTAAAGTCAAGCATGGGAGTGCACGTGCCGGTTTAACTCAAGTTTAACATATTTTAGATCTGTTCTGATTTCAGAACGAATAATACTCCTCACGCTTGAACGATTGTCTTGACAATGCCGATTGCTCACAATCTACTAAGTTACTGGTAGACGTAAAAGCGATGGAACAGTGCTCTCACGAGATAAGTTTTCCCAGTTAGAAAATTGTCGCTTGAAGGCAAAAACAATTCGCCCTTTCACACACTTTACTGCAAGTATTTTATTTATTTGCCTTAAGTATGTGAACTATTTCGCAAAAGTGAAAAACTAAATATAATGCTTATTTTTCAGACAAAGTAAAGATTTTTAACAACATTTGTGTCATGATAATAATTTTTTATGTAATTTCAAAACTATTTTAGAACTAATGAATTATATATGCGACAGGTTCCACATTGGGAAAAAAGGTATTACTTGCCGAACAAAAGTTTTGTTGACCCAACCAAATTTTTTAGTTGCTACAGGAGCAATAAAGCCGTTTGGTTGAGCTTAAAAAATCATTTTTTGGACCGTTTGGTTAATTCGAAGAAAAATATTGGAACGCTAGAAAAATTGATGTAGCAAAACAAAACATTTTCATTATTATTATTATTACAACATTAAGCCGTTTCCCTTTCGTGGTAGGCGTGACACGTTCAATCTGAAACACTGCGCTGACCCAGGTTGCTGATCAATCTCTCTCGCAATCACCCCAAGTGAAGATCCTCACAAAGTCGCCATGTGAAGTTCCCCACTTGGGTCCATTAGTATCCACGGTATTTTGTTTTAGGCGTCATTCACTCTACTGACACTCTTCTTATTAACTATTTTCCGTCATAATTTTCTGTCCTGGCATACTTCTTCACCTTCTATAACGTCCATGCATTTTTCCATGCAGGCTCTCCGCGTTTTGCCACTGGGCACGCTGCCATTTACTTTACGTTGATACATTTTTTTTCGTTAGTCGTTCATCCTTCATTCTCTCAACATGCCCGAACCATCTTAACCGATTGCTTGCCCATGTGTCAACTAGCATCTCTTCCGCACCACATTCTTTACGGGTTATCTCGTTACTTACTTTGTCCATGTGAGTTTACCCTCATATTATGCGCAAGAATCTCATGTCAATCGCGTTAATTTTACTTTGATCTTTTTCTTGATATGTCCATATTTTGCCGCCATATAGTACAGTCGCTACAAATATAGAATTACGTATTGCCATTTTAACCTTATTTGATATATTTTTACTTCTGATAAGGGGGCCTGCTCTACCAACAATCTCCTTACCTTCGTTTATGCGTCTATCTAACTCCTAATCTCTCTTTCCGTCCCTATAGTAAATAAGCTACCGAGGTATACGAATTTATGAACTTGTTCAATTCTCTCATCATTTAATACAATGTTGCATATTCTTTTCTCACTCTTTTCTTCGAATACCATAGTTTTTGTTTTATTTACGTTAATTTTGAGGCACATGCTCATCATGCTTGCATTTAGTTTACTCAACATTCTTTGCAAGTCTTCGATTGACTCTGCCACAACAACCTTATCATCTGTGAAAGCTAACCCACGTACCCTTACTGTTTCGATATCCACACCTTCGTCTAAAAGAGCAATTTTTAAACACTTGTCCATTAATAATATAAATAACCATGAAGACATAACGCATCCTTGTCTAACGCCTTGCATAATATCGAACCAGTCACTCAATTTCCCATTTACCCTTACACTCGCTTTGCCACCCGTATATATTATTCTTAAACCTTGTAGGAGCCGAGACAAGACCAAATTTTCTTCATAGAATCTTATTTTCCTACGCCTTAGGTTATAATATCCGGACTGTTTTACGAACGCGTCCTCCAAATTTCTAATCACCCAGTCTCGCATGGACTGAATCGTGTGCATCCTCTCCTGCCAAGATTCCAGATTTCGAGTTTCTATTCCAAAATGGGCCTGGGCTCGCTTCTTGAGGGAATTCGTGGGTAGGGAGTACGCGACTTTCCTTGTGACTTCGCTTACTTTTCCAAATTCCAAACAAAGCCAAGAATCCCCGCCGGGCTTGATGGCTATAACTACCGGAGATGATTAAGCACTATTCGACGGCTCTATTATGTCGTGGGCTAACATCTTATCTACCTCAGCAACCACGGCTTCTATCACTTTCGGGGGTCTCAGATAATTTCATTGTTTAATAGGGGGACGGTTGCTTATGTCCATCGTATGTTCTATCAAGTCAGTTAGTACCGGTCTTTCAGTAGTTGTCGGTAATTCGCGTTCTAGAAAATCTTTAAGCGAGTCTCTGTCTTGAGTTGTCTTTGAAAGCGCAAATTGAGTCTTCAAAATCCACGCTTAATTGAAAAGTGTTACAAAAGTCCAGACCTATTGCAAAAGCGACCGGTAGTGACTTTAAAATCCGAATGGCTATCGGTTTTATGCGACCTTGAAGTTCAACGGGAGCAATAATGTCGTGAGAGACTAGTTCTACCTGACTGTTGGCAACCTGAACACGACCTTTTCTGTTAATTGTTTTTAGATTTGGGTTCTCGATAAGTTTTAGACCGTCGGGTCCTACGAACAATCTAGAGGCACCACTATCATATAAGGCCTTAATCGTTTGGCCTTGGATGGAGATGTTTAAGTACAACAGGGGCTGTGGGCCTAATGGGGTGTGCGGTCGATACGGAAGTTCTAACACCTTGTAAATGGGAACCAGGTCGGTATAAAGTGCTTCTGCTTCTAAAATTTCGGTACTAAATTCTGTCAGGTCGAGACTAGGATCGATTTGATTAATGCTTGAATAACAAACGTCAGTAGATCGGGAAGGTACTAAGGGTCGTGCTTGGGGCTCATTAGGCTCCTGGCTGGAGTCGTTTGGGGTGAACTATTCACCGATGTTAATTTTCTGGTTTCCAAGTCGTAACACACAACTACAAGCTGACCTTGTGACTGGAGATCTGAAATGAAAGGGTTGCTAGGGGAAACGAAAAAAGATTCTAAACCTTTTAATTTTATTCTAACTGCTGGCATTTTAATCGTTAAGGGGATTTCTGTTTCTTTGATGAAAAGTTTGTTATTAAAAACAAGAAAGGTTATTTCTACTTCCGCGGGGGTGTACACTCCGGTGAAGTTATTAAAATTAAATTAATTATTTAAATACTCTATTTCTACTGATATGATAACTGTACAATTATTAACTTTCAGCAGAATCTCTTTCTAGGTTTCGTGTAAGTAGTAAATCCATGACCAGGTTCACCACAGTTCCAACACTTGAATCGCAAGTGGGGACTTTTTGAGGGGACGCCAGGCCTCTGAGAGGCAAGGGACTTCGGTGTATGGGGGCTTGTTTCGGGGCTTTCCCTGTGTTTGGGCTTATTCACAGTTCTAGGGTTGTTTTCTTTCTCCTTAGTAAGATATAGGAGGTCGTCAGGTTCTTCATACCTAAGTGACTCCGTACCCTCTTCTAAAAACGTGAGCCTTTCCCGAGGGTTATCTGGGCGTCTGTTGGGCCTTCGATAATTTGGGTCTTTGTACTCTAGATCGGGAAGTAGAGATCATTCTGGGACTGGGGGCGGATTATAGCTTCGATCCACACGATAGCTCTTCTGAGCAACATTGGCGAGATACTCTAAGTGGACGAAGTCTTCGATATCGTTTCGATGGATGGGTAAATGCAACTTAGGCAGCAAGTTCCTATGGGCATAGCTGACCTCTTCGACTTCTGACATTCGGGGCCTTAACTTGTCAAACATGGCTCGCATGCATGTCAGGTAGTCAGACACGGATTCCTTTTCGCCCTGAGTTCTGAGATGAGTCTCTTGCCTCAATTCAAACTAGAAGTCCGAATCTCCAAACCTAACCTTGAAAGCCCTAACAAACTGTTCGAACGTCTACCACAAATGTTTAGAATCCCTACACCAATTGAGAGCAATGCCCTATAAAAAGAAGGGGATCACTCTCAACAAATAAGTGTTACTGACCGGTACTAGGTCGCGACCTTCCTCAATGCGCTTCAAAAAGGCGTCTGGGTCATCGTTAAGCGTTTCGGAATATTTTCTGTTCCACTTGCGCATGATTTCGTAGGTCTGCGTGGGGGTAGAAGGGGTTGTGCAGCGACCATAAAGTCGTGAGGGGGTGTGAGAATGGGGTAGGCAAGCAAAAGGGTTATCTACATATTTACCTTCGTACGTGTGAGCGGGTTCGAAGAGGAAGGTGTCAAAATCATCTTGCAGAGGTCGATAAGATTCTTGAAAACAAAAACGCGGGTCCTCAAAATTAACACGGGAACGCTGGGGGTTCGATGTACTCGGGTTGCGAGAATAAGGGTAGTGTTCCGAATCGGGTACTGGGTCCGCACATCGGTTACCACTTCACTGTCTGACAGTGTAGATAGTTTCGTTAAAATCGGGTTCCCTTTCCCGAATTGGGTCAACGCGATCAGACCAAAGGTTATTCCGATCATTCCCATAATCGCCGCCGTGAGCGCCCTCTTCAAATCTGTTATCACAACTCACATTATTTGATACTCTACCCATGTTTTCGTATTGAGCTCGCCTATTGTCGTTAGACTTCTGTTTACTTAATTGACCCTCGGAATACCCCGGTAATTGGCCAGCTTCGATAAGATCATCTAACATGTGGAAATAGGACGAATCTAAATCGGTTTGGGTCGAAACGTTCATTTTAATTACTCCTTCATCAGCAGCTGAATACTTTAAGCGGTTTTCCGTAGGAGAGACAGTCTGGTGGAGATTTTCTTGAGAGTGGTGGGGGGAGGGATCGAAGGGAGTAACCCTCACGCGAAGCGCTTTCACCAATCGTTCTCGTAAGACCGCAAAATTTCCCGAAAAGGGGAGGCCGCCTTTGTCTAGGTTATAATCCCACGAGACCAATGTTTGGTCATCCGTCATTTTATTTGGGTTTATTATTCGGACTTTATTATGAATGATAGAATTTCAAAGGCACTGCGCTTTAAATAATTTCTCAGAAAAGAGAGGATTGATTCTAATATGTCGTGGTGAATCTCGATTTAAAATTAAATTTAATTCGAACGATACTTCGAACCGACCACAGAACTCTTCGCTCGAACAAAGTTTACTTATACGTTTCATGAAATAATATTTCCTAAATTCTTGAATCAAATCAATCAAGAAATAGAAACTTAAAATTCTGAATTTTGTAAATGTAAATACTTTCTGTAAATTCACATTTAAATCAACAAAATATACGCATATAATGATAATGTTTCTCGATTATTTTTCTCAATTTCATGGACGTACTTGATTTTCAAAATTCCAGATTTCACAAATTTTAAACTTACTAAATTCTAGAGACAATTTATGTTCCAAAATAAAAACAATAAAAAGTTCTGTAAATATGAATGATCATCTCTAAATTTCCGTTACAACTCCTTCATGCTACTTCACAGATTTCTAATTCCAGACGATTTCTCACAATTCCAAAATCTATAAATCAGAAAGAAAAAAAAACAAGGAGGGCCTAAATTATAAATTTATAAATTTAGGGCCTAAATAAATTTCATAAATGTAAAATTTTATTCATAAATTATTATTTAATTTTATGAAATACAACTACCTAATTTTATCTTCTAAATTAATTTTCGAAATTTTCAAAATGTTCAAAGAAACCATTTTCAAATTTTCGAAACCTGTAAAGAAAATTATAAATTTCATAAATGTAAAATTTTAATTCATTAATTATTAATTAAATTTCTGACATAAAGCTTCTCAATTTAACCTGCTTGATTAATTTTTGAAATGTTCAAAATTTCCAAACAAGTCATTCCCAAATTTTCAAAACCTGAAAAAAAAGAATTTTAAATTATGTAAACGTGAAATTTTATTCATAAATTAATATTTTTTACGAAATGATACTTCTTAATTCATCCTGCTGGAATTAATCTTTGAAATTTTCTAAAACATCAAATTAAATATTTCAAAATTTGCGAAGCCTGGAAATTGAATTTTTGAATTTTCTAAATGTAGGAATTTTATTCTTTAATCATTATTTTAATTTATTAAATACAGATTCATAATTTATCCTGTTAAAATAATTTTCAAAATTTTCTAAATTTAAAATTTTTATTCTTGAATTATTATTTAAATTTATTAAATACAGCTTCATAATTTATCCTATTCAATTAATTTTCTAAATTTTTAAGATTTTTAATTAAAAGATTCCAATTTTCGAGACCTGAACAGAAAATTATAAATTCTATAAATCAGAAATTCTATTCCTAAATCAACACCGAATTCACAAAACAAATATCGTACAATTAGTCAAACATAATTAATTTTCCGATTTTCGAGAACATTGCTCAATTAATCAAACCTACTTAATTTTCCAAATTATAAATTAAAACAACTTGCCAAATTAATAGGGCCATTTTTGCTTTCCAAAATAAATAGAAAGCTGCCGCACGTTGGGCGCCAGTTTGTCACGCGGCCATTTATCTACAAGTAGATAAGGTCCTATATGCCCCACGCAAAGGAAAGCAATAAAAAAATACGTACCTTTGGGCGCCAGCTTTCTTAAAAGCAGTCCTGAAATCCGAAAACATTTCACGCGTTCTAACTCCAATTTAAAGGGCACTTAGTTCTTAAGTAGAGAGGGTGGGTACTAATACAAAATTTGGAAGATGGTTTTATAAAAAACGTCTGTATAAGAACAATAAGAAATAACAATATTCCAGAAGAATAAAGTTTTTAAAAAAATAACAAAGAAAAAAAAGAAATATTCAATCACATACAATTTAAGTAACATCTGACGGTAATTAATTTAGGCGAACAAGATCGTACATAAAAATAAAAGCGACAAACAAGTTGACTACTAGCGTAACAATGTGACCGGGGCCCTGTCAAAATTTTGAGAAAATAACCAAAAGAAAGTTACACTACTTTATAACAAAATGAAATTGTACCCAAGCGAGATCCGCAAATAATCATAATAATAACAATTGTACTAAGGACGTTAACATACCATTATGATTGCATGGAGTGGCCTGCTTACTGTTACCAAACACCAAAATAAAGGGAAAGGTCAGGAGACATATCAATAGGAAAGACTAGGGGGGCGATATAAATAACAAATTGGAATTCGGTCGTTATCAAGAGTGAAATTGGGATAGGAGAAACAGCCGGGGGGGGGGGGGGGAAAAAAGAAAGGGGATTGGGGGGGTGGGGGGGAAACACAAGGGGGGTCGAAAAAAAAAT